>CAUYLG010001346.1:0-128787 GCA_963573385.1 Cacajao melanocephalus
GTTCAGCTGTGCTTACTGTGAAACTCTCAGTCCTCAGCGCTTCCAATTGCTGTTCTCCTTGTGGGGACGGGACCAGCCGAGCCGGAGTCGTCCCGTTTACTCCGCGCCGAGAAGCGCCGTGCTGGGGCGCCGGCAAAATAGCCGCGCCGGCCAAAAAAGTCGCGCTGGCGACCCGTGTGGCTCCTCCGCCGGGAATCTCCTAGTCTGTGGGCAACAAAACTTCGTCTGAAAGTGTGGCGTCCACTCGCTCTCTGCGCTTTCACTGGGAGCTACAATCCTGAGCTGTTGTTAATCGGCCATCTTGGATCTCTCTCCGATGAATAAGATTTGATTGTGCTTCTCAGTTGATGATGAATAACCATGGTCCTTTGTCCTGCTTCCTTCTTGCTTTTTAACATTTATTTATCTTAGAAATGAGGGTTTTGGTTTTTTGTTTTTTGAGACAGAGTTTTGCTCCGTTGCCCAGGCTGGAAGCCTCCCTCTCCCAAGATCAAGCGATTCTCATGCCTCAGCCTCCCAAGTAGCTGGGAGTATAGGCACCTGCCACCATGCCTGGCTAATTTTTTTGTATTTTTTGGAAGAGATGGGGTTTTGCCATCTTGGCAAGGCTGGTCTTGCACTCCTGGCCTCAAGTGGTCCACCCTCCTTGGCCTCCCAAAGTGCTAGGATTATAGGCATGAGCCATCACACCTGGCTGGAGATGAGGTTTTGACCAGCATCTCCTCACTGGGGGGATCCAACGTGTGCCTTGGAAACGCATCTCCAGCTCTTCCAGGAAGATGAGGCTCGCATCCCCAGAATCAAGTTCTGTTTGGCTTGGAACTCCATGTCACATCAAACAAAGAATCTCATCGTGCATGAGACTTGTACAAATCAAATGAAATTGCAACAATCTGCTAATCTCTAAGTGGATGGCAAGGCACTGGCATGATCCAGAGAAAGCTCTAGACTTAGAGTCAAAGGGTCTGGTTTTTCACTACCTTCTTGATGACTTGGAATGAACTACTCAGCATCTATACATTAAAAAGAATATCTGCTTTGCCTCCACCACAAGTTTATCATAGACCTCTCACGTGACAACCATAAAACAAATAGCACTTAGCTAGCAATCACTTACTATGGGTCAGATGCTAATTTCAGCATTTTTGACATATTAACTCATTTAACTCCCACAATAATTATTATGGTTATTATGAGGTAGTTATTATTACAATATCATTCTCAATTTACAGATGAGAAAGCTGAAACAGAAGAGGGCAAGTAACTTCCCAAGGTCACGCAGCCAGTAAGAGGCAGGCATGGACCTGAAATTAACAATAGTTTGTGAATTTTGCCACCTATTTCTCTAGAAAATGTACAATGCAAATAGTCTCAAAATGCAATGGTAATGGACTTTGACTTTTATTTATCTATAGCATGAATTATCTTTTTTGGATCTTGGAGATGCCTCAGCCTCCTGAGTAGCTGGGACTACAGGCGCATGCTGCCATGCCTGGCTAATGTTTTTTGCAGATGGTGTTTTGCAGGTCTTTGAAAAATAACCAGTTGACATAGGTAGCCTGAAGAGTCATATTCTTTTTTTTTTTTTTTTTTTTTTAGAGACAGAGTCTCGCTATGTTGCCCAGGCTGGAGTGCAGTGGCTACTCACAGGCACGATCCCACTACTAATCAGCACCAGGGTTTTGACTTGCTCCATTTCTGACCTGGGCCAGTTCACCCCCCTTAGGCAACCTGGTGGTTCCCCGCTCCCGGGAGGTCACCATATTGATGCTGAACTTAGTGCAGACACCCGATCGGCATAGTGCACTACAGCCCAGAACTCCTGGCCTCAAGCGATCCTCCAGACACAGCCTCCTGAGTAGCTGGGACTACAGGCATGCGCCACCTTGCCTGGCTAGTCATATTCTTTTAAAATTAGACATGGGATTTGGGAGTCTCTCCATTCCAGGACTGTCTGAGTATCTGTGGGGCCACTAGGCTGGCTCCTTTAATTTAGCATCGTTACCATCAAACCATAGGCCAATTGTGTGGTCAGGCAGCTGGACCAACTATACAGTTAGTTCAACTGGTGGGCTATTTGGTCAAAAGGTCAAATTATGTTGCATAGATAACAGTAAATATTTGGATGCATAATCTCCATAATCAGATAATCTGATGTTCCTAGGTAACATAGACACATAAGATCTGATAGCTTAAGAAGTCAGAAAAGTAGCCGTTTGTCTAAATTTCATAGCCTTTACAAACAGTTACTGTCATTTCTGGTAACTTGAATTCCTGTTACGTGACCCAGAGAACACCAAATTAGACATTAATCCAGAGGTTCATTAATCTCATAGGCATTAAAGGATTTATGGGGCACAGATTACTTGGACATCATTCTTTCTTTTTTTGAGACAGAGTCTTGCTCTGTCTTCCAGACTGGAGTGCAGTGGTGCATTCATAGCTTACCATAAACTTGGAGTTCTGGGCTCTAGTGATCCTCCTGCCTCAGCCTTCATGCATGTGTTAACACACTCAGCTTTTTTTTTTCCTTAATGAAGTCTTACCATGTTGCCTAGGCTGGTCTTCAACTCCTGGCCTCAAGCAAACCTCCCACCTTGGCCTCCCAAAGTGGTGGGATTACAGGTGTGAGCCACCACGCCTGGCCTATTATTTCCTATTTTAAGGACAAAAACTGGAAGGGTATGGTGGCTCACGCCTATAATCCCAGCACTTTGGGAGGCTGAGGTGGGCAGATCATGAAGTTAGGAGATCGAGATCAGCCTGGCTAATGCAGTGAAACCCCGTCTCTACTAAAAATACAAAAAATTAGCCAGGCATGGTGGCAGGTGCTTGTATTCCCAGCTACTTGGGAAACTGAGGCAGGAGAATTGCTTGAGCCCAGGAGGCAGAGGTTGCAGTGAGCCGAGATCACACCAGTGCACTCCAGCCTGGGTGATAGAGTGAGACTCTGTCTCAAAAAACAAAAAAAACCCTGTAAATTCGACCTTGTTGCAGAGCTGAGGCTTATGCTTCACTATTGATGTTGCTGGATTAATGTACTTGCGTTGGTCTGACACATTCCCAACGGTTGCACTGCTTTTCCTTCCAGGAGGCTGGGAACATGTGCATGGGAGCCATTGTCTGTCCCCACCTACCATTAGAACCAGGGGTGATAAACCACGTGTGCAGGGTGAGCAGAATCATGGGCAAACAGCAGATTCAACACCAGATGTTGGGGGTTCCGCCTTGGAGACTAGTGTTCAAGGTCAGATTGAGAATGCTCAGTAAGACCTGTAACCAAGATGAAGCTTAGTAGAGGAAGGAAGGAAAATAAGAGACTAACGCCTAAGAGAAAACAGAGGTCACGGAAAAGACAGCAGGGCTCAGGGACTGAGGCATAGAAGCCCAAAGAATGTGGCCTGGATGTTCACACTGAGCCAAGAGTTCCCAAGGGCAGGATTGGTTCTAGAGTCAGGGTTAGGTTGAATTAAGAGTGGAGACTATGTGGCAAAGAGAAACACAAAGAAAACCAAATTCATCATTACACAGTTGTTTCCAAATCAGTTGCATTTATTCCATTCTTTATTATACTTTTCTCCTGATCCATCACATTTCCCCCCGCTTTTTTTTTTTTTTTGAGATGGAGTCTCGCTCTGTCACCCAGGCTGGAGGCAGTGGCGTGATCTCAGCTCACTGCAGCCTTTGCCTCCCAGGTTCAAGCAATTCTCCTGCTTCAGCTTCCCGAGTAGCTGGGACTACGTGTGCATGCCACCACGCTCAGCTAATTTTTTGTATTTTTAGTAGAGATGGGGTTTCACTGTGTTAGCCAGGATGGTCTTGATCTCCTGATCTCATGATGATCGCCTGCCTCGGCCTCCCAAAATGCTGGGATTACAGGCATGAGTCACTGCACCTGGCACATTTTCCCATTTTCTACAAACACCCTATAATTCTCTCAATTGGCCAAGGGCTGTGTGGTTATTTATTCAAAATATGTACAGAATGTTTATCTCCATGTAGTGAAATGAGCACTTTGGAATGGGAATAGGAAACCTGACTTCTGCTCTCACATTCTTCCACTAACCAGCTGAATGACTTTATATGGTTTATTCAGCTTTTCAGGGCCTCCTTTAGTTTTTAAATCTGCAGCATGAGGACTTGACCTAAGTGATCTCTAAGGATCTCATAAGTTTGAACATTTTGTGATTCTGTGGGTATCTATCACAGTGGCCTTTGAGCTTCTGCAGACCGATGGTCAAACTGAAACTCGACAGTCCCTGTTTTCTTTTTCTTTCTTTCTTTTTTTTTTTTTTTTTTTGTTTTTTGATGGGGTCTCACTGTTGCCCAGACTGGAGTGCAGTGACTCAGTCTCAGTTCACTACAACCTCCACCTCCTGGGTTCAAGCAGTTCTCATGCCTCAGCCTCACGAGTAGCTGGGACTACAGACATGTGCCACCATGCCTGGCTAATTTTGTATTTTTAGTAGAGACGGGGTTTCACCGTGTTGCCCAGGCTGGTCTCGAACTTGTGACCTCAAGTGATCTACCTGCCTCGGCCTCCCAAAGTGGTGGGATTACAGACATGAGCCACCAGGCCTGGCCTACAGTTCCCTTTTCATTCTTGTTGAGTGGACACCACTGCATGACTGCAAGGGGTTTAGCTGAGATTTTTGGAGTCCAGTGGCTTGCCAGGGGCAGAACACTGGGGGCACTGTTCCCTGGGTGCAAGCAGTAAGTAAGTGGTGCCTTATTTACAGGGAAGGCAAAAATAACAATAAAAGCAAGCAACTTAGTCAGTAAGCCTTTTTTTTTTTTTAATTTTGAGACAGAGTCTCACTGTTGATGCACAGGCTGGAGTACAATGGCAAGATCTTGGCTCACTGCAAACTCTGTCTCTCAGGTTCAAGTGATTCTGCTGCTTCAGCTACCTGAGTAGCTGGGATTACAGGCGCCTGCCACCACACCCAGCTAATTTTTATATTTTTAGTAGAGATGGGGTTTCACCATGTTGACCAAGGTGGTCTCGAACTCCTGACCTCAGGTGATCCGCCTGCCTCAGCCTCCCAAAGTGCTGGATTACAGGCGTGAGCCACCACGCCCGGCCCATCAGTCAGCTTTTTATTATCACTGTTTGCCCGCAACTCTCAACAATGTTGATGATAAAATACTCCTTCCCCAAAGATATTTTGCTGGTGAAATTTTAAATCATTGCTACAATTGTAGTTGAGGTTTAATAATTTATATGTAAGTTTCAGATTCGTATACATTTAATACTTACTCTTTAATAATAAACATTGTATTCTACTGAGACATCGCCAGCCCGTGACATATGTAATCTCCACTTTATCATTTGTTTTAAGAGAAAGTTCATCGTGGTTCAGAATCTTGGCTGGGCACAGTGGCCCACACCTATGATCATAGCACTTTGGGAGGCCTAGGTGGGAGGATTGCTTGAGGCCAGGAGTTCAAGACCAGCCTGGGCAACATAGCAAGACCCCATCTCTTCTTTAAAAAATTAGCTCAGCATGGTCTCACATACCTGTAGGCCTAGCTACTCAGGAGGCTGAGGCAGGAGGATCACTTGATCCCAGGAGTTCAAGGGTGCAGTGAGCTAGAATCGTGCCATTGCACTCCAGCCTGGGTGATAGAGTGAGATTCTGTTTCTAACCATAAACACCAAATCTTTTGCATGCACTTTCAGCACAGTTTGTGTCTCTAGACCTTGTGGAACTACACATTTCTATGTTAAACAGTAGAATGAAAATGAACAATGATAACATAGAGATTGCAAAGTAAAGAACCAGCCTTGAATGGCCTCAGTTCTGTTTTATGTGACCCCTTGGAGACTGTGAGACAGTGTGAACTACAGGCAATAATATTTTTGTTTTCTAAGGGCAAACTTCAGCTCATATATGAACTATTTTGCTGAATTTAATAATATCTTTGGAGCCAAAATATATTCCTTTTTAATTATTGTTTTAAAACTAAGTCAAAAAATGATTATTACATGACTTTACTGAAAACAGTGTTGACATATGAGGAGGGGAGAATTAAAAAGTTATCTTCTCTGGAGTTATCTAAAAGTGATTGGGGCTGGCCATTGTGGTTCACGACTAAGTAATCCCAGCACTTTGGGAGACCAAGGCAGGTGGATCGCCTGAGGTCAGGAGTTCGAGACCAGCCTGGCCAACATGGTGAGACCTTGTCTCCATGTCTCTACTAAAAATACAAAAATGAGTTGGGTGTGGCAGTGGGCACCTGTAATCTCAGCTACTCGGGAGACTGAGGCAAGAGAATCACTTGAACCTGGGAGGTGCTGGTTGCAGTGAGCTGAGATCGCACCACTGAACTCCAGCCTGGACAACAGAGTAAGAATCTGTCTCAAAAAAAAAAAGTTATTGGCCTCAGATATTCTGAGGATGCTGTTACTCTAGCCCATTTCTCTCTCCTTGCATTTTTGCAGTTACTGGCCAACACCCTCCCAAGAACAAGCGTCCAAAAGAACCAGGGGAGAACAGAATCAAACCCACCAACAAGAAAGTGAAGCCCAAAATTCCTAAAATAAAGGACAGAAACTCTGTGGATTCAACACCAAAGACACAATCTATCATGATGCAAGTGCTGGATAAAGGTCGCTTCCAGAAACCCGCCGCTACCCTGAGTCTGCTGGCAGGACAAACTGTAGAGCTTCGATGTAAGGGGAGTAAAATTGGATGGAGCTACCCTGTGTATCTTGACACCTTTAAGGACTCCCGCCTCAGGTAAGTGTTGTTTTGTTTTGTTTTGTTTTGTTTTAACTGTGTAGGGTTGAGGATTTGTAATAGTTAACAAAAATCCTTATTAACTATTATTTTTATTTTATTTTATTGAGACAGAGTTTTGCTCTTGTTACCCAGGCTAGAGTGCAATAGCGCAATCTCAGTTCACCGTAACCTCCGCCTACTAGGTCCAAGTAATTCTCCTGCGTCAGCCTCCCAAGTAATTCTCCTGCCTCAGCCTCCCAAGTAGCTGGGATTACAGGCATACATCACCACAGCTGGCTAATTTTGTATTTTTAGGAGAGACGGGGTTTCTCCACTTTGGTCAGGCTGGTCTCGAACTCCTGACCTCAGGTGATCTGCCCGCCTTGGCCTCCCACAGTGCTAGGATTACCGGCGTGAGCCACCGTGCCTGGCGTTAACTATTATTACACATTGTTTCTGACATGTACCATTTTACCCTCATAGATTATAAACATAGAAGCTCAAAGAGCAAAAGTCATAGATTTTATTTCTATACCCAGTTAAAAAAAATTGCAAATCTACCAACATTGGTTGAAAGAGTGAAATTTTATAGGAAACCATGTGACAAAACCATATGACAATTTTAAATGTATGATGAGTAAAATTTTATAGGAGACCAAAATTTTATAGAAAACTACTACGCATAGAGATAGATGTTTAAAAATTCATATTTTGTGGACGGGTACAGTGGTCATGCCTGTAATCCCAGCACTTTGGGAGGCCAAAGCAGGCAGATTATTTGAGGCCAGGGGTTCAAGACTAGCTTGGCCAACATGGTGAAACCCTATCTCTACAATAAATACAAATTAGCCAGATGTGATAGCACACGCTTTTAATCCCAGCTACTCGGGAGGCTGAGGCAGGAGAGTCGCTTAAACCCGGGAGGCGGAAGTTACAGTGAGCCAAGATTGCACCACTGCTCTCCAGCCTGAGTCAGCTCCACTCCAGAGCAAGACTCTGTCTCAAAAAACAAAAAATCATACTGTGAAAATTAATGGACTCAATGTTTTATGTTGTTTTTTAAGTAATCATAATGAAAACTGAAATGGCCTAAGAGGAGATTTCTGTGAGCAACTTGACCAGATTATCAACTTCAACTACTTTTCAACTGCTTCTGATTATTTTTACCTTCATAAATCTATGATTATTATATTCAGAGGCCTCAGCTGGTAAGACAACCAATGATTTCTCATGTTTGAATGAGTACCTTCAGGAGGCTGGGCTTCTAGACCAGGAAGAGTGGTTAAGACAGTGACAGTGGCAAGTGTGAGAAGCAAGAAAGAAACACGTACTTCCTGGGGAGCTGGGAGGAACCTGAGCACAGGCTGCGATTCAAGGGGTGCATATTGGGTCAGATTCCTGTGCACCTTGGCGAAGTCTCCTAAACTCCTCTGGGTCTCAGTTTTCTTACGTGTAGAATGAAGGGTAGGGGATGAAATCATCTCTAAGTTTCATTCCAATCCTCTTTCCATATAAGATGGAGAAATATAGCGGTTTAACAGTGGAGAAATATCAGATGTTGTCTGAAATGACTAGAACGGGAGAAAGAAAGGCTGCCGGCTAGGCGCAGTGGCTGACATCTCTAATCCCAGCACTTTGGGAGGCCAGGGTGGGCAGATCAAGAGATCAAGAGATCGAGACCATCCTGGCCAACATGGTAAAACCCCATCTCTACTAAAAGTAGAAAAATTAGCTGGGCATGGTGGCAGCTACCTGAAGTCTCAGCCACTTGGGAGGCTGAGGCAGGAGAATCTCTTGAATCTGGGAGGTGGAGGTTGCAGTGAGCCGAGATCACAGCACTGCACTCTAGCCTGGCAACAGAGCAAGCCTCAGTCTCAAAAAAAAAGAAAAAGAAAAAAGGGCTGCAGGGGGCAGGTATTGCAGACTCTGCACATTCATAACAGATTCATATTTCCACATAAACTCTATTTCTGCAGAAATTCATCTCCCTCAAGGACGTCATTACCCACTTGTTTACCCAACCAGAAGACAGGGGAGCATCCCTGCCTCCTTCCTCTCTCCTGCATTCTCTACATCCAATCAGTCACCAAATTAAGCCGATTCAGCCTTCACTTTTACATTTCAAAATTCTATTAGTTTGATGCAAAAGTAATCATGACTTTTGCCATTAAAGTAATGATGAAAAACCGTTATTGCTTTTGTGCCAGCCCAATATATGACTCTATTCCCTATTCATAGAAATTGAGCCTTCTTCCAGGTATGGAAATCTGTCTTCTTTCCATTCCTGGAGTCACTGTCCCCTGTCTCACCTGCTGTTCTCTCCCATCTCTGATACTGCAGTCACCATGCCTGGGCTAGGGCTTTTCTCTGCAGCTAGAGCAACACTTAAAAGTCATAGTGGGCCGGGGTCGTGGCTCATGCCTGTAATTCCAGCACTTTGGGATGCTAAGGTGGGCGGATCATGAGGTCAAGTGATTGAGATCATCCTGGCCAACGTGGTGGAACCCTGTCTCTACCAAAAATACAAAAAAATTAGCTGGGCGTGGTGGTGCGCGCCTGTAGTCCCAGCTACTCCAGAGGCTGAGGCAGGAGAAACGCTTGAACCCAAGAGGCAGAGGTTGCAGTCAGCTGGTGACAGAGAGAGACTCCATCTCCAAAAAAAAAGAGTGGAGTGTGTGGCTCCCTTACTCGCCACTCGGTGGGTTCCCTTGGAGATAAAGTCCAACGTCCTGACATGACAGTGAGGCCCTCCCTGACCTCTGCCGTCTCTCTCGAGTCACCGCTAATCTCTCGATCAGTCACTCTACTTTCCCTGCCCTGGGCTCCTGTGAGATTTTCAAAAGCACCAGGTTCCCGAAACCTGAAAGTTTGCTGCTTTCATAGTCAGGATCACTCTTGGACCCCTCATCTCCCGGCTAACCCCAGCCCAGGCATCACTTTGTCTGGGAAACCAACGGCAGGCCTCCCCAGCTGTGTTCCCACAGCACTTGCTGCTTCCTCTTCCCAGCTCTCTTCACACTTACTTTTATTTTCTTTTAACATCTGTGTTTTTCACTGAGACTTAGCTGAGTGGTTGGTGGTTAGCTTTCTCTATTGAATGCTTGACTGACAAGCACCCCTGATACATTTGCCCTTCTTAAAACACATACACACACCCCTACACACACACCTTGGAGAATAAAATACACACGTAAGTAATATTAATCCGTCCACTTATCTCTCTTATCCTCTTGTATTAAGACATCTTTCACATTTTTATTCTGCCTCGACCCTCTAGCGTCATGGATATAACAGGATAGAGTCCTTCTTAAGGTTCAATGGGCTGGATAGGGAGTGGACAGGAAGTGAATCCATTCTTCCTGTTTGCCTCTCCACACTTGAAGTGCATGTGTGTAATTGAGAATGTATGGATATTCTGCTTGGAACAAATCTGGAAATACTTACCACTATATATATTTGTGTGGTAAAAAACACATAACATAGATTTGTCCTCTTAATAATTTTGAAGGCCAGGCATGATGGCTCACACTTGTAATCCCAGCACTTTGGGAGGCCAAGGTGGGCGGATCCCTTGGGCCCAGGAGTTCAAGAACAGCCTGGGCAACACGGCAAAACCATCTCTACTAAAAATAGGAAAAAAAGACCAGGCGCGGTGGCTCACGCCTGTAATCCCAGCACTTAGGGAGGCCGAGGCGTGTGAATCACAAGGTCAGGGGTTTGAGACCAGCCTGGCCAAGATGGTGAAACCCCATCTCTACTAAAAATACAAAAATTAGCCAGGTGTGGTGGTGAGCACCTGTAGTCCCAGTTACTCGGGAGGCTGAGGCAGACAATTGCTTGAACCTGGGAGGTGGAGGTTGCAGTGAGCTGAGACAGTGCCACTGCACTCCATTCTGGGTGACAGAGCAAAATTTTGTTTCAAAAAAAAAAATTTAACCTGGCTTCATGGTGCATGCCTGTAGTCCCAGCTACTTGGGAGGCTAAGGTGGGAGGATCACCTGAGCCCGGGAAGTTAAGGCTGCAGTAAGCCATGATCACACCACTGCACTCCAGCCTGGGCAACAGGAGTGAGACTCTATCTTTAAAAAAAAAAAAAAAAAAAAAAAAAGAAATAATTTTGAAGTGTACAGCGTTGTTAACTATAGGTGCACATTGTTGTATAAGAGACCTCTAGAACATTTTCATCTTGCATGGCGGAAACTCTGTGCCCGCTGAAATCCTCCTCTCTTAGCACTCTTTCCTGGCAGTCACTTTGCTACTGTCTGTTTCTATGAGTTTGACTACTCTAGATACCCCATATAAATGGAGCATTCAGTGTATTTGTCTTTTTGTGACTGGCTTATTTCTCACAGCATCATGTCCTCAAAGTTCTTTGATATTGCAGCTTATAATGCGGTTTCCTTTTTGTTTAAGGCTAAGAAATATTGTATGTATATACTACTTTTTTTTTTTTTTTTGAGACGGAGTGTTGCTCTGTCACTCGGGCCGCAGTGCAGTGGGGCGATCTCTGCTCACTGCAACTTCTGCCTCCCAGGTCCAAGCCATTCTCCTACCTCAGTCTCCCAAGTAGCTGAGACTACAGGCACATACCACCACACCCAGCTAATTTTTGTATCTTTAGTAGAGACAGAGTTTCACTGTGTTGGCCAGACTGGTCTCAAATTCCTCACTTCAAGTGATCTGCCCGCCTCGGCTTCCCATAAGTGCTGGGATTACTGGTGTGAGCCACCATGCCCAGCCTATAATATGTTTTTGTTTTGTTTTGTTTGTTTGTTTGTTTGTTTTTCTGAGACTGAGTTTTGCTCTTGTTGCCCAAGCTGGAGTGCAATGGTGCGATCTCCGCCCATTGCAACCTCCACCTCCTGTGTTCAAGCAATTCTTCTGCCTCAGCCTCCCGAGTAGCTGGGATTACAGGCACCCACCACCACACCCAGCTAATTTTTTTGTATTTTTGGTAGAGATGGGGTTTCACCATGTTGGTCAGGCTAGTCATGAACTCCTGACCTCGTGATCCACCCTCATTGGCCTCCTAAAGTGCTGGGATTATAGGTGTGAACCACCACACCTGGCCCGTTTTGTTTTGTTTTGAGACAGAGTCTCATTCTGTCACCCAGGCTGGAGTGCAGTGGTGCGATCTTGGCTCACTGCAACTTCTGCCTCCCAGGTTCAAGTGACTGTCCTGCCTCAGCCTCTGAAGTAGCTGGAATTACAGGCATGCACTGCCACACCTGGTTAGTTTTTGTATTTTTAGTAGAGATGGGCTTTCACCATGTTGGCCAGGCTGGTTTCAAACTCCTGACCTCAAGTGATCTGCCCACCTTGGCCTCCCAAAGTGCTGGGATTACAGGCATGAGCCACTGTGCCTGGCCTAGACTACATTTTTTAATCCATCATCTAGCGATAGACATTTAGGCTGCTTCCACCTTCTGGCAGCTGTGAATGCTGCAATGAACATGGATGTGCATATATTTCTTAGAGATTCTGCTTGATGTCTATCCAGAAGTGAAATTTACCACATACATTTTAAATGACCTTATTCACCAAAGTCGGATTCATATACTTTTTATAAAAAAACAAAATTGATATAATTTAAATTCTGAATATTTAGTCTTTGGCTTACACAAAGCATCTTAAGCTTAGAGGATTCCATACTTGAAGATTTGGCATTTTCTAAGAGCATTTGCAAATATATTTAAATTATATATTAAAACATATTTGAAAACATTTTAAAGACTCAAAGTGGAGTGAGCATTAATCTGAAGAGAAATATTCAGCATCTGAAAACAACAAATGTTGACTTTTTAACATTAAATAGTGTTCAATTCAAAGCACAGCAAGGGCCTTAGAGGAAAGTAATGACAGATGTGGGCTTCCAAAAACTTTATGAAATGTGGAAAAACATCTAGTTTTCATGATTTATTTCACACCAGAGATTCAAGAAATGGACTCTTGACATCGTTCCCAGAACATGATGCCTTTGGATAGAGAAGTATTCATTCTGTGTTTTCTTTTTTCCATAGAATGAGTTCTTTTCAGGGCTGTGACAGTGTTGAGTTTGGAAGCTCCCCAGGTCTTCATCCAACAAATCCTTGTAGGTTTTTTGTTTTTGTTTTTTTTTTGAGATGGGAGTCTCACCCTGTTGCCCAGGCTGGAGTGCAATGGCACGACCTTGGCTCACTGCAACCTCCACCTCCCGGTTCAAGTGATTCTCCTGCCTTAGCCTCCCAAGTAGCTGGGATTATAGGCATGCATCACCACGCCTGGCTAATTTTTTTTTTTTTTTTTTTGTATTTTTAGTAGAGATGAGGTTTTCACCATGTTGGCCAGGTTGGTCTCGAACTCTTGACGTCGGGTGATCCACCCACCTCAGCCTCTCAAAGTGCTGGGATTACAGGCATGAGCCACCATGCCCGGCCCACAAATGAAAAATGCATAAACAGTGGTCTATGCAAGTTGTATGATTTGAAGAGCACCACAAACCTTGCCAGGTATTTTCCTTTACCTGACTATATGATCTAAACATTCCTAACCGTAGACTTAACTCCTCTGTGTTAAGTCACGACTTCCAGGAGGTCCTTGTTACACAAAATAAGTGAGAAAAAGTAAACCAATCAGAATTCATTAAGAGTTGTTCCCAATCATATTTTTTTTCTTCGAGGTACAGTCTTGCTCTGTTGCCCAGGTTGGAGTGCAGTGGCACGATCTCAGCTCACTGCAACCTCCACCTTCCATGTTCAAACGATTCTTGTGCCTCAGCCTCCCAAGTAGCTAATACTACAGGCACACACCACTACACTTGGCTAATTTTTATATTTTTAGTAGAGATGGGTTTTCGCTATGTTGGCCAGGCTGGTCTCGACCTCCTGGCCTCAAGTGATCCATCCACCTTGGCCTCCCAAAGTGCTGGGATTACAGGTGTGAGCCACCTCGCCCAGCCAAGCCTTGTAGTTTTAGCCAATATTGGTGGCTTTCTGGAAGCGTGACCACATTTATCCAAATGTAATCTTCTGACTACTTCATCTTTTCCCACTGAGTCGTGAGATGTTCTTGACACTCAGCTACAAAAGCAGGTCAACAGAGAGCAATGTCTGAAGAAGAAAGAGGTTTAATGAACTTTTAGAGTCCTAGAAAGTAAAATGCCCACATAGAGAAAAATGCAGTATACATTTGTTCTTCCCAAAGTGCTAAGAATGTCATAGTTGCTTATTAAATACTTGAATAAATTAGTATATCTGGCTTTATTCATCAAGGCATGAAATATTTTGGTAAACGATTAAAAGACAATATCAAGAAAGAAACATTCATGTCACCCAAATATAATTTGGCATCTCTGTTGGATTGAAGGATGCCTAAATCCATTCTCTACTGATTTTTCACAGTGGTGTTTTAGCAACGATGCAGCTTCAGTTTCTTAGCCTGTAAAACAACATGGTCTGTAAGGACCCACTCAACTGTGAATTTGGGATTTGGGAAAATATGTGTTGAAAGCAGTATTTCAGTAAGTTAACCTGTTCTAACCTGCAGTAATTTCATACAGATGTTTATGTAGATCTGCTTATGATTTTGTTGACGGTGTGGTATTCTATCAACATAACACAGCATTGTCTTCTTACCTGGTTCCCAGCCGGTGGCTGTTTGAGGTTATTACTATCATAAATAGTGCTTGCTCTCATGGTTCATATGCCTAACACAGAGAAAGCATTCACTTTACTCAATAAGGATAAATGTGTTATTGTACATGTTTCCTGCTATGAGAATAAAGACAAAGAATGCTATGGAACAGAGTTGGCAGAGGCTGAGGCACAGCTGGATTTGATTCCTCCCTTTATCACTAACCAGCAAAGTGATCTGTGATCAGTAATTTCCCTAGAACACAGTTTCCTGATCTGGAATATGAATATATTCCTGCTGATTTATTTAACTGATTCTTTATAATCTGGGGTCTGTGTCCTTTTTCCCTCGTGAAAGAATAAGCCCCTTGAGGGCAAACAGCACTTCTGTGATTCATCATCAGATTCCTAGCACCTAGAACGTCTGACACATACCAGAGCTCACATTTTGGCTTCCCCAGGGGTTTAGGGCACATGTCAGAAATCCGTTCCTAGTTCTTCGTTCATTCAACGTTTTTTTGTTTTTTTTTTTTTTTCAGACAGAGTCTTGCTCTGTCGCCAGGCACCAGGCTGGAGTGTAGTGGCGCGATCTCGGCTCACTGCAGCCTCCGCCTCCCAGGTTCAAGCAATTCTCCTGCCTCAGCTTCTGGAGTAGCTGGGTCTACAGATGCGCGCCACCACACCCAGCTAATTTTTATATTTTAGTAGAGACGGGGTTTCACTATGTTGGCCAGGATGGCCTTGATCTCTTGACCTCATGATCTGCCCGCCTCGGCCTCCCAAAGTGCTTCATTCAATCTTTAAAGATAATACTGAGTGCTAATGTGTGCCCTGCATGTACTGGGAGGTGGGTCTGCTAGGCAAACAACATGTATTTCATATCTACAGTGTGTGTCACCTAGATCCATCCCCATTGTCTCAGAGCCTGATATGGTTTGGCTGTTTCCCCTCCAAAATCTCATCTTGAATTGTAGCTCCCATAATTCCCATGTGTTGTGGGATGGAGAGGGGGCAATGGGAGATAATTGAATCATGAGGGCGTTTCCCCCATACTGTTCTCATGGTAGTGAATGTCTCACGAGATCCGATGGTTTTCTAAGAGGAAACCCCTTTCTCTTGGCGCTCATTCTCTCTCTTGTCTGCTGCCATGTAAGACATCCCTTGCTCGTCTGCCGGGATTGTTAGCCCATGTGGAAGTGTGAGTCCATTAAACCTCTTTCCTTTATAAATTACCTGGTCTCAGGTATGTCTCTATTAGCAGTGTGAGAATAGACTAATACAGAACCTGTTGTTATTTAGCCTCTTAGAGCCACTAGTCAGTTGACTCCTCCTTCTTCCTCTTTATCCACGTTGCCCCTTTATGTCTTATGTCTTCACTTCTCTCTCTCTCTCTTTTTTTTTTTTTTTGAGATGAAGTCTCCCTCTGTCACCCAGGCTGGAGTGCAGTGGCATGATCTCAGCTCACTGCATTCTTCACCTTCTTAGTTCAAGCAATTCCCCTGCCTCAGCCTCCCAAGTAGTTGAGATTATAGGCTCATGTAGCACGCCCAGCTAATTTTTTTTTTTTTTTTTTTGTATTTTTAGTAGGGATGGCGTTTCACCATGTTGACCAGGCTGGACTCGAACTCCTGACCTCAGGCAATCTACCCTACTCAGCCTCCCAAAGTGTTAGGATTACAGGCGTGGGCCACCCTACCCAGTCCTCTCTATTTTTTAAAATTGCATTTTTCCATAACTTACTGGGGTACAGGTGGTATTTGGTTACAGAAGTTCTTGAGCAGTGATTTGTAAGATCCTGGTGCACCCATTGTCACCCGAGCAGTATGCACTACCCCATATTTGTCATCTTTTATCCCTTAGCTCCTCTCACTCTTCCCTCCAAGTCCCCAGAGTCCACTGTGTCATTCTCACGCCTTTGTGTCCTCATAGCTTAGCTCCCACATATCAGTGAAAACATATGATGTTTGGTTTTTCTGTTCTTGAGTCACTTCACTGAGAATAATAGTCTCCAGTCCTGGGCTGTGTCATTTCTACTGAACTCTCGAACATGTCTTGAGTTCCTTTGCTCTCTGTTCTTCCTTTATTTCCACTGGGAAACTTCTGATCTTAAATGACCTCGTTCATCTCCTTTCTCTTGTCTGTACACAGACACTGAGCACCGGAAGGAGCCATATAGCTGGCCACGTGACTGTGGCTGCCAGTCGATGTGGCCACGTCACTTCTGCCTAGCAAAACTGAATACAGCTCTCTGGAAAGGTCATTTTACTCTTTAAACCTCTGATCTCTATCTCTCTCACTTTCAGCTAATGAAGTTATCCCCTAATTGATTGAGAAATTGGAGCTCCAGTCACCTTAACTTTCTCTTAGCCCTTCTCCTCCTTCCCTGCTCTACCAAGGACAGGGGAAGAGGATTAGGATTTTCCCTCCTGACTAAGGCCAAAGCACTGTCTGTGCCCTGGATCTCATCTCTACCTACTTTCTTAGGAACTTTGACACGTCACTTACTGCCTCTTCATTCTGGGTGGTCAACATCTCCTTGAAAAGGATTTATGGATCCTTTTCATAAATCTTCACCAAATTAAGAAGTTCTGCCCTGACCCCCATGCACCCTCCAGATAGCTGCCTCTGTTAACCTTCACAGCCAGTTCCCTGGGAGGAGTCTCCATCCTCCTATTCACTCTGGTTTTGTTTTGTCTTGTTTTTGAGATGAAGTCTTGCTCTGTCGCCCAGGCTGGAGTGCAGTTGCATCATCTCGGCTCACTGCAACCTCCGCCTCCCGAGTTCAAGTGCTTCTCCTGCCTCAGCCTCCCAAGTAGTTGGGATTATAGTGCATGGGACCACATCCGGCTTTTTGTATTTGTAGTAGAGACAGGGTTTCACCATGTTGGCCAGACTGGTCTTGAACTGATCTCAGGTGATCCACCCGCCTCAGCCTCCCAAGGTGCTGGGATTACAGGCATGAACCACTGCACCCAGCCTCCTATTCACTCTTCAATAACTCTACCTGACTCCTGGCCCCATTACTCCACATGAATTTTATCACCAAGGTCAACAAAGGCATGAAATCTAGAGTTCACTTTTCTATGCCTTGGGATTTCCTGTGCCAACTCCATTTTGCCAAGTGAAGTATCCTTGTCTTGGCTTTCACAGCCCTGTGTCTTTCTGGTTTTCTGTCTGTCTCACAGCCCTTCTGGAGTCCTCTTCACCAGATCTGAATCTTCCACTCTTCCAGACATTCATCGTTGGTACTCTATCCTCCTCTCTACATGCTGGCAAATGCCCTCAGTTTGTCCTGTATTACATTAAATGTTTCTTCTGAGCTCCAGACTGAGCTCTCCAGCTGTCTGCTCACAGTATCTGCTTAGAAGTTTCATGAGCCTTTATTTAAGCTCATCCATCTATCCCAGCAACAGGGGAGGCCAAGATGGGAGAATCACTTGAGGTCAGGACTTTGAGACCAGTTTGGGTAACATAGCAAGACCCCCATCTCTAAAAAAAAATGTTTAAAAATTACAGGTGTGGTGGTACATGCCTCTAGTTGAAGCTGCTCAGGATGCTGAGGTGAGACGATCACTTGAGTCCAGGAGTTCAAGGCCGTGGTGAACTATGATCCATGCCTGCACTCCAGCCTGAACAACAGAGCAAGAACCCATATCTAAAAAGAAACTTAAAAAGTTAGCCAGGCATAGTGGTGCTCACCTGTAGTCCCAGCTACTTGGGAGGCTGAGAGGATAAGATAGTTTGGGCCCAGGAGCTTGAGGCTGCAGTGAGCTACAATTGTGCCACCGCTCTCCAGCCTGGGAGAGAGAGCGAGGCCCCAGGTCTAAAGAAATAATAAACGAACTGAGCTCATGATCTTTCTCCACACCTGGTCATCCTCCTGCATCCTTCAGTTCAGGGAGTGGCACTAATTCCATCCAGTTGCTCTTGACCAGAGGCCCAGGAATCACTCTGAATACCATTTTCTTTTTTTACTCCTACATTCAACCAGTGATGCTACCATCTAATTATTTGTTGCATTTTCCCACTCTTCCTATCACAGCAGCAGTGACTCTAGTCACTAACTGTAGAGGGTGTCTGTTTATTTCCTGATGTTTTCCTCACACCAACACAGTCTCCAGCATGCTGCAGGTCCTCCATGTGTATTCCCATGAATGAAGGGTGCCGAGGGCACTGAGCCTGGAGGGGATCTGAAGTCAGGTCCCTGAGATCATGTGACCTGAGACTCTGAGAACAAGCTCTAAGAACTTTAGACCTGAAAGGGACCTTCTGGTGGTTTTGCTTAAGCCTCTCTTTTTTTGTTTTTTCCAAATTTTAGGTTGAGCGTGTATATATGTGTAAGTTTGTCACACTGGTAAATTGCGTGTCACAAGGGTTTGGTGCACAGATTATTTCATTACCCAGGTAATAAGCTTAGTGCCCAATAGGTAGTTTCTCAGTCCTCACCCTCCTCCCATTATCCAGTTTCAAGTGGGCCCCCGTGTCTATTATTCCCATCTTTGTGTCCAGGTGTACTCAGTGTTTAGCGCACTCTTAAAAGTGAGAACATGTGGTATTTGGTTTTCTGTTCCTGTGTTAGTTTACTTAGAATGGTGGCCTCCAGCTGCATCTGTTGGCTGCAAAAGACATTATTTCCTTCCTTTTTATGGCTGTGTAGTATTCTGTGGTGTGTATGTACCACATTTTCTTTATCCAGTCTACTATTGATGGGCATCTAGGTTGATTCTATGTCTTTGCTGTTGTGAATACTGCTGCAGTGACCATTTGAATTCTTGCACCTTTATGGTAGAACAATCTATATTCCTTTGGGTATATACTCAGTAATGGGATTGCTGGCCCAAATGGTAGCTCTCTGTTCTTTGAGAAATCTCCAAACTCTTTGCACAGTGACTGAACAAATCTGCATTCCCACTCGCAGCGTGTAAACATTTCCTTTCCTCCACAACCTTACCAGCATCAGTTATTTTTGCGTTTTGGTTAATAGCCATTCTAACTGATGTCAGAGGGTATCTCTTTGTGGTTTTGATTTGCATTTCTTTAATGATTCGTTTTGTTGAGTATTTTTTTCATATGTGTATCGGCCATGTATATGTCTTCTTTTTAGGAAGCCCCACTTTTTGACAGGTAAGGGAACTGAGAGTCATAGAGGAGATGTGGCTGGTCCAGAGTGACAAGCTGGCAAGTGGCTGCGTGGGTCCCAGAACTTGGGCACCCTGGTTCCCGAGGCAGAGTGGCTGTCCCACTCCAGAGCTCTGTGATATGTCTGGTGGGATAAATTTAGATCACAATACACTCTTGGTCTGATGGAGGTAGCGTCAGGCAAGATAGATTAATTGTCGACCTTTTTTAAAAGTTATAGACTAGACTAAACGAATAAATCTGATTTCTAAAGATTCAAAACAAATGAAAAGCATATACTTACCCAGAATGGCACATCGATTTTTCTTGCTGGAATAGCTTTGAGTGGAAAATGGCTGCAATTCCACCTTGATTTAGGATAACTCTTTGGATGCCAGAGTGTGAAAACATAGCACTGGGCTATTTGGAGAGAAGAGCTCCATCTGAAGAGCGTAACTGAGGGATGCCCTTGGTGTTCTGGTCTCTCACTCTGCAATGCTGGTTTCCTTTGCCTTGCAAAACCCTGTCATAAGAAGGTCCACTAGATGGCAGGTTTCAGCTGTGCTACAACTGTCTTGCTTTCACCAGTAAAAGCAAAAACATTCCACAGGAGAACTGAGTGGATACAATACCTGCACACTTATGCCTATGGTCATTTGATCCTTTCACGGTACGCAGTGGTCATGGTTTCAAGTTGTACTTTAAACAGTATAGAATTCAGCTTACCAACAAACACATTTTATTTTAGTTTATTTATTTTTGGAGACAGAGTCTTGTTCCTGCCCAGGCTGGAGTGCAGTGGCACGATCACTGCAACTTCCGCCTCTTGGGTTCAAGTGATTCTTGGGAGGCCAAGTAGCTGGGATTACAGGCACGCGCCACCATGCATGGCTAATTTTTCGGTATCTTTAGTAGAGACAGGGTTTTGCCATGTTGGCCAGGCTCGTCCTGAACTCCCAAACTCAAGTGATCCACCCATCACCTGGGCCTCCCAAAGTGCTGGGATTACAAGTGTGAGCTACCGCACTCACCCCAACAAACACATTTTTTAAAAAGGGAGTAGATATTTATAAGTGTATATACCCACACAGGGACAAATTCATTCCTGCCCCCATTCCCTACTGGGTCTTTCAAGAACAGCGGCCACCTTGATCCTTTCGAGGCTAATAGAAACATACTGATGACTGTATTTTCAGGTGCTGACATTGATTCCACTTTTACCTCCACTCAGTCCATCCCAGATCCCATAAACATCTGCTCTCTTTGAGAATGGAAACAGCCAAGATACTGTTTCTGACAACAGTACCATTTGTCAAATGCTCTGGTTCTCAACTCCTCTGCCCTGTTTCTTTCTTCCAGCAGTTTTTAAGCATCTACTTTGTTTATGGTCCCTGCCAGGCAGATGCTGGAGATAATAAGATGGTGAGCAAAATAGACACAATCTCTATATCCCACAGATCTTTTAATCTTATGGAAGATAGTTAAATGAGCGATTTTATGTGAGTGCCTTGCGAACAGAGGTATGGTGTCAAGGAGGAGAAAATTCAAGCTAATATCTGAAAGCTGAGAGTTCCCTGGGTTAAAAAAGGGTGTAAAAGAATATAAGGAAATTCCAGAAAGCGAGAAGAGTTTGAAGAAAGTGCCTAGAAGTGGAAAAGAGTATAGGACCTGGAGCATAGAGGGCAGGTGGGTGAGACGGGGCGGTCCGAGGCGGGGAGTAGGAAGGAGGTTAGGAGGAGAGATGGTGATGGGAGGTGAAGTAGACTGTGGAGGGCCTTGTTGGCCACGTAAATTTAGAGTAAAATCTAGGGCAATTATGACTCAAGGATTTAAAGCCTTTCTAAATGTGTATCCATAGAAAATGCGTGATTGGGCAGGGTGGCTCACACCTGTAATCTCAGCACTTTGGGAGGCTGAGGCGGCTGGGTCATTGAGTTCAGGAGCTTGAGACCAACCTCGGCTACATGGCAAAACCTTGTCTCTGTGAAAAAAAAATACAAAAATTAGCTGGGCATGGTGGCGTGTGCCTATAGTCCCAGCTACCCGGGAGGCTGAGGTGAGAGGATCACTTGAGCCTGGGAGGTGGAGGCTACAGTGAGCTGAGATCATGACACTGCACTCTAGCTTGGGCAACAGAGTGAGACTCTGTCAAAGAAAGAAGGAAAGGAGAGAGAAAGAAAGGGGAAAGAAAGAAAGGAGAGGGAAATAAAAAGGGAAAGAGGAGGAGGGAGGGAAGGAGAGAGACAGAAAGAAAACACAGAGTAATATAAACCACAGTGTGAGGGTTAGCACTCCTCACTGCCTTCAGAAGAAAGACAATGTCTCTTCCTGTGTCAGTGATATCCTTTCTTCCTCCCCGTGCTCCATATCCATTTCGCTCAAACTGGGTTTTTGGTTTGTTTATTTATTTATTTTTTTTGGAGATGGAGTCTCACTCTGTCACCCAAGCTGGAGTGCAGTGATGCCATCTTGGCTTACTGCAACCTCTGCCTCCCGGTTTCCAGTGATTCTCCTGCCTCAGCCTCCCAGGTAGCTGGGCCTACAAGTGCACACCACTACACCCGGATAACTTTTTTTTTTTTTAATATTTTAGTAGAGACAGGATTTCAACGTGTTGCCTAGGCTGGTCTCGAACTCCTGAGCTCCCGTGATCCACCTGCCTCGGCCTCCCAAAGTGCTGGGATTACAGGTGTGAGCCACCACGTCTGGCCTCAAACTGGCGTCTTCAGATGTATTCTTGGACATCATGCTTTTTTGCAATAATTTTTTAAATTTTTGCTTTCATTTTTTTGATAATATTAAATTATATAAGAATATTCTGGAATATCTGAATACGCCCTGCTGCAAGATCAACATGATGCGTTTCCATCTTCTCTGCACACATTCCTTTTCTTGAATTTCATCATAATACATTTCCAGGGTTTAGAGCAGGAGAATTCTTGGCACCACGCTGAGCCAGGGTAGAAAACGAGAAGAAACTTAGAAGAGGTGGGTCGGGACAAAGGCTTAAATAATACATCAGTGCTGGTAGGAACAAGGAGATGTAGGAGATTTCAGCTGGGTTGTCAGCAACAACAGCACAGCAGTAAAAACAAGATAAACTGATGTGGTAACAAACCCTGGTCCTGCTCCCTGGGAAGTACGGGTCTAGCCATTGTCTTTCAGGATGTGTCTGTGGTATCTGGTCGGATGTTAGCATTTTTTGTAAGAACTGGGAGTTGGGAGGAGCGCGTGGGGCACAGGAGATCTCTTTGATGATTTGTTCCTCTGAAAACAATAAATAGCTTTTAGAGAGAAGGGAGGGGATCAGGGTTTTCATTTGGCCACAGTTGGCAGCAGCTTACTCCACCCACAGACAACACAAAGGGAGGGTGGGCCGACGGAGCAGAGAGTGGGCTCCTGGCCAGGCTAATCACTCCATCCAGCGTCTGGAGGAAGAGTCTGGAAGACATTTTAAAAGGAAAAAAGATCTTAAGTGTTGATCAACAGAAGAATCCTGCCGTTAAGAAAGAATCTACACAGACTTTGGTAAACATTGCATGTTACACTGGGAAAGTTTGTTTTTTTTTTCCCCAAATAATTTATATTTTTGGTAAACACACAGAACATACAAGTTACCACTTTAGCCATTTTTAAGTAGACAGTTCAGTACACTGACATGTATTCATGTAATTATGCAGGTGTCTTTTATATTCGAGCTCACTTTCCTCCAAAGCTTGCTTTATTTTATTTTCTGAGCAGAACAAATGAAGATGAGGAGGCTCTCGCTTTGCCTTCATTCTTATCTGGAGCATAGGTCCAATTGAGGTCTAATATGCAGTGGCCAGTCAAAAGGAAACAGCACTCCCAAATGCTAATACTTGCCTTAATTGATCGTCTACCCTAGAAATGACAAATATACAACTTAACCGAAGTTGAAGGTAGACTGTTCTCTTTCCAGACTCACTGGCACCAGCTCCATACCCTCCTGTATTTCCCCAGAGATGGATGGGTGGAGGCAGCAGGAAACAAGACTTCCCCCAGTGTACTTAATGTTCTGACAGAGTTCAGGTTGCAGAAAAACACAGCTCGGTTCCGTTCAGGACATGGGTGGGGGAAGGGTAATAATAGAACTGGGCTCATTGTGCTATCTCAGGATAGAATGAGGTCATGCGTGGAAAGCTCTTGGCACACATGGTAAGCCCTCTCAATATCGATGTACTATTTCTGTCTACCATACTGTACCCAAAGGAGGTAAATTGCAAGAAATCAGCCAGTTTTTTTATACTTCTGTTTTTTTGAGATGGAGTCTTGCTCTGTCACACAGCAACATGATCTCGGCTCAGTGCAACCTCCACTTCCCAGGTTCAAGCAATTCTCCTGCTTCAGCCTCCCAAGTAGCTGGGATTACAAGCCACCATGCCCTGCTAATTTTTGTATTTTTAGTGGAAACGGGGTTTTGCCATGTTGGCCAGGCTGGTCTCAAACTCCTGACCTCAAATGATGCACCTGCCTCGGCCTGGGTAGTTTGTTTTAAGAAATGTTTTAAACGTGTGTCTCAGTCCTCTACAAACTCTTCATGTCCATAGCACTGTGGAGGGCTCACTGATGCTCATACTAATGGTCCCAGGGTTCTTAGATCAGCCATTGCTCATCGATATAGTCATTAAGATGAGGAAAATGGGTTGGAGCACATTCTTTAGTTTTGGGGAAAACATTTTCTGCTCTTACTTAAAAATGTTTCTGCCCACACCGAGTATGTATAAAAGCAAAAAAAACCCGTTTCATTCAAGAAAACATTTCATTTCTTGAGCACTTCTGGTAAGTCTAGGATTGATTATCCCAGATGTGTTACCCAGCATTAAAATATAGTAAGATCATCCCCATACAGTCAAGCTAGTGCATCCAACCACAGACTATAGGAATATCACAAACTATTTTTGATGATAATTTGAGAGAGGCTTACAAAATGGAGCATTGCTTATAGTACCAGTCATGTATTTTATGAGTGAAATCTTGCTTTAACAAATACGTGTACACGTGGATGACGTCTGGAATTGCATGCTCAAAAGTGAAAACTGGTGTGTTGGCAGCATGATCATTTTTGACCAAGAATTTGAATATGTAAAATATACATAAAACAATGTTGAAAGGTATGTCCAAGGAGGGAGCAAAAAAAGAGGAGTAAAGGATAAGATGTAAAATGGGAAACTGTATGTCCTCTAGTATTTAATTGTGTAGAGTGGCACATTTATAAAAGAGCAGAATGAAGTTGTCAGAGGTTTGCCTCCAGTCTCCGGGATGGGCTCCCTCCTACCCACCATCCCACCCACACAGCCGGCTGCAGGTGGGCAGCTGCTAAGTTGCTGCCCTGGGGATTCTGCCCAGAACCTTCTCTTGTCACTTCCCATCCTGCATTCCCAGCTTGTCCACTCTGTCCTGGCGCCTCAGGGGCCTGTCTCTGGCCTTGCTTGGTGCCTTCCTGCTCAAAGACTTTGGTTGGATTGCCTTTGGGAGCTCATCCTGATGTTCCCCTGGTCTCTGCCTTTCAGATCACATCCTACTGTCCGAAGCCCTATTCTCTCCCCATTCCACTGCTTAGAACCCAGGTGAGGGCTGGGCGAGGTGGCTCACACCTGTAATCCTAGCACTTTGGGAGGCCCATGTCGGCAGATCATGAGGTCAAGAGACCACAGACCATCCTGACCAACGTGGTGTCTACTAAAATTACAAAAAATTAGCAGAGTGTGGTGGCCGGCGCCTGTAGTCCCAGCTACTCAGGAGGCTGAGGCAGGAGAATCTCTCAAACCCAGGAGGCGGAGGTTGCAGTGAGCCCAGATCACGCCACTGCTCTCCTGCCTGGCAACAGAGTATGACTCCGTCTCTAAAAAAAAAAAAAAAAAAGAACCCAAGTGAGATCTGGTGTCTCACATTGGAGCACAGGTCAGAAAGCACCAGCTCACCCTTCCCTGTAACAGCAGTGTTCTTTGTGAACTTGACTTCATAGCTGGGTCAGGGCAGGGGGTTGGGGGCCCTGTGGGTCAACCAGTATTAAGGCGAGAGAATCAGTGTTCAGTGTGCCCTCATGCATTTATTTACCCAAGTAGCTCATGCAGTGGCATAATATATCACATCAGCTGGTAGGCATCCTGGGGAAAGAGGCAGAGGGAAGCAATACCCCATACAAGAGCAGGAGGGGTGAGCAGAGCAAGTATGTCACAGCCTGCAGTTAAGTAGTGATCAGCTGAGCACAGTGCATGCTAAATAGCATTGTCATTTGCCTAATGTATATATAAAGACAGTCTAGTAAGTCAGGCTGCCGTATGAGAAAAAAACCAGAAATGGTCCCAACCACAAGCAGCTTAAGAACTAGTGAGATCAAAGGCACCAGATACAAGGACAAAGCAACAGAAGACAATGTGTGGTCAAGTGTGAGTATGGAGCGGCTGATGGGAAGGAGAGAAGGCAGCAGACGCTGGGGAGGCAGATGGATTCATTGACTCATTGACGACCTAATTGTAGGAGACCAGGCCTTGAAGATGAGATGGAGACTTGTGCAAAGCAGAGCCAATGAGGGGTCAGGCACGGTAGCTCATACCTGTAATCCCAGCACTTTGGTAGGCCATGGTAGGCCAAGACGGGAGGATCGCTTGAGCTCAGGAGTTTGAGACCAGTCTGAGCGAAATAGTGAGACCCCGTCTCTTTAAAAATAAGAATAAATGTAGCTGGATATGGTGGCATGCATCTGTGGTCCCTTGGGAAGCTGGAGTGGGTGGTTGAGGCTGCAGTAAACCATGGTCACACCACTGCACTCCAGCCTGGGTGACAGAGCAAGACTCTGTCTCAAATAGTAATAATAAAACAAAGAGGAGCTGGCTGGGTGTGGTGGCTCATGCCTGTAATGCCACCACTTTGGGTGGCTGAGGCTGGCGGATCACCTGAGGTCAGGAGTTCAAGACCAGCTGGGCCAAGATAAGGCGAAACCTTGTCTCTATTAAAAATACAAAATTTAGCTGGGTGTGGTGGCATGCACCTGTAATTCCGGCTACTCAGGAGGCTGAGGCAGGAGAATCACTTGAACCCGGGAGGGGAGGTTGCAGTGAGCCAAGTTCAAACCACTGTATTCCAGCCTGGGTGACAGAGTGATACTCTGTATAAAATAATAAAAAGAGCCAAAGAGAATAGCATCAAACCTCCCACAAAAGATTGCGATATGTAGCCAGCTTGGGGAACCACTGATGTGGCTTGGACCCTACATTTTGCAAGTGACTAGGTTAGAGCCACAGAGGGTAAGAGACTTCCTCATGTTTGCACAGCTTTTAGTAAAGTAAACTCGAATCAAGCCTCATTCCCAAGATCTTTGTATACAGTCTCTACACCAAGAAAACAGTTTGTTTATTTAGGTTTCTGATGTTCAGAAGATTTACCGTCAAAGTGGTGTTACTGTGAACGAGTACCTTGAAAATGTTGGCAGTAAGGAGATTTGGTGGATTCCCCCCTCCCCCGCAGTGAATTCATTGTGCTGGGTGTGAATGGGCCCCCGCCCCATGGCTGTTGAATTCACTATTCTGACTTGGCCATAATATACTCACTGTGCCTGCATGTCTGCCCATTAGTAATTCACAGCTTGTTCTCTTAGCAAGGGTGGCAGAGGCTTGCTCCATTGTCCTCACTCATCTTCCAGGACCTATTCTTCCCGAGTGCATGGCTGTGAGCATTCAGCTAAGCCAGGCTGGGGCATCTTTTTCTCATGTTACCCATAGAGAAGTGCTGATGAGCTTATGCTACATGGTAAGATTAGAATTGCCAGATGGATAATAAGGATTGGGCATCCCTAATCCAAAAATCCAGAATCTGAAATGTTAAAAAATCTGAAACTTTTTGAGCACTATGACATTGGAAGGAAACATTCATTGGCACATTTCAGATTTCAGATTTTTCAAATTAGGGATGCTTAACTGGTAAGTATGATGGAGATGCTCCAAAATCTGAAAATATCTGAAATCTAAACCCTGATTCCAAGCATTTTGGATATGGGATAGTCAATCTATAATGTGAGTAACCCGTACACATCTGAATCATATGGTCACAAAGCTTGAAAGATGACCTTGTCGTCAAAATTGAATGAGAAAGGCCAGGCACAATGGCTTTCGCCTGTAATCGGAGCACTTTGGGAGGTGGAGGCAGGAGGATCCCTTGAGCTCAGGAGTTCAAGACCAGCCTGGCCAATGTGGTGAAACCCCATCTCTACTAAACACACAAAAATTAGCTAGGCGGGGTGGCGCATACTTGTAGTCCCAGCTACTTCAGGAGGCTGAGGCAGGAGAGTGGCTTGAACCCAGGAGGCAGAGATTGCAGTGAGCTGAGATCGCACCACTGCACTTCAGCCTGGGCGACAGTGAGACTCCATCACACACACTCACACAAAAAAAAACACGAAAAGGATGATTTCATTGTTATTTCTATGAGTTTCTCTACATGGTGAGTGCCTATCTGGAAAGTTATCATCTATAAATTTCCTCCAAATCACTCATTTGGTTAGGATTTACGTATGTATTTAAAACAATCAACTTGTGTTTCTTTTCCAGGGCACAGTGGGAAGCATGCCAGACTCTCTTTTTCTCAGGGGTCCCCAGGGATTTCATTCCCAGCTCTGCTTCTAGCTGGCCTTGTAAGCTCAGCTCAGTCCCTTCATCTCTGTAAAGTGAGAGATCCAACCAGACGACCTCTAAGTTCTCTCCTAGTTCTGAAATTACTCTTGGCACTTGTACTTAACTCACATTAGATAAAAAGGGGCAGGGGAGCAAAAAGTAGGACTCTTAGATAAGTTATTCAACCCTCTTTCACTCAGTGGATTCTGTTCCATTCTGTACACTGTCACCTTTAACTGTAGTTCAAGGTCAGACAGCCGGTAAGTAGTGGAGGCAGGATTTGAACCAAGGAAAGCCGACTCCTGCGTGCATGCTCTTAACTGCTTTTTTACAAAGGCCACTGGACATGGTCGGCCTCCTCGGGAATAACACCCTGAAGAGTAACCACGTTTTGGTCAGATGGAAGAAGAAGAAAGCCCTTCAGAGGGAGACATGGGTGGAGGGCTCATAGGTGGAAGTGAGCCATGTGTCTGGGCTTGGTGAGGAGCTAGATGGTTAAAGATACAAGGATACTCTCTGGAAGGAGTGGGAGAGCAGAGGAGCTGGAATACCAGGCAGAGGTGGTTGCGTGCAATTCTGTGTGCAGTGTGAGAAGCTAATATTTAGAAGTGGAGGTAATCATAAAATGGTTTTCAGGAAAGTATATTTGATACTTGATGAAAGGCATCTGAAGGGGATGGAGGCGCCATTTCTCCAGAAAGATTAATTTGTCACTTGACAGAGTAGAAATGAGAGAGAATCAATGGTGGTACCAGCCTGGGTGACAGAGTTGCAGCTCTGTGAAAAGAACTAGAGATGCCAAGAGTGGGAACCACATAAGAAGGAAGGCTTACTAAGACCCAGGAGCCTGGGTTACACTCCAGGGAGGTGGCACAGCCTTGGCAGGTCCGCACATGTAAGGGAGCAGACCAGTTAAGACAAAGTCATGCTGCGCTCCAAATTATGTGTTATACTCCTATTGGCAGTGTTCCATTAATCAGAACAAAATAATACACAAGAGTTTTAGGCCTGTAAAGGAATTCTTCTTGGCCCTGCCTATTGGAAATTCACATTTTAAAAAGGCAACATGTTGTAAAATTCACCTCCAGGTATTGAAATACATATGAGCCATTGTGCTTATGCATTTATGCAGCATCTGTTTTGTACTTTATAAGTAGTTTAACTTGTTTTACTTTTATTTTAGTTTTTCTTTTATTTTCTCTCTTCCTTCTCCTCTCCTCTTTTCTCTTCTCCTCTCTTTTCTTCTCCTCTCCTCTCATACTTTTTTGAGACAGGGTCTCACTCTGTTGCCCAGGCTGGAGTGCAGTGGCATGATCTCAGCTCACTGCAACCTCTGTCTCCCGGGTTCAAGCGATTCTCCTGCTTCAGCCTTCGAGTAGCTGGGATTACAAGCACCTGCTACCATACCTGGCTAATTTTTATATTTTTAGTAGATACATGGTTTCACCATGCTGGCCAGGCTAGTCTCGAACTCCTGACCTCAGGTGATCTGCCTGCCTTGGCCTCCCAAAGTGCTGAGATTACAGGCATGAGCCACTACGGCTGGCCCAGTTTTTCTTTTCTTATTATAAAATGACACGTACTCATTTGATTTAGAAACTTAAAAACTGTAAGCAAAAAGAAGAAAGATCATGGAAAATCCCAAGATACATGGTTAACACAGTAGTGTTGAATCTTCTAGTTTTATTTTTAGTATAAAAAGGTATCAAAAAAAAGTCTATAATGATTAATTTTCCTCCAATCTACTGTGAATATTTTTTACATGTAAAAAAGGTATCCAAATACACAAGCTCTTTTATGATGAACTTTTCCCCTAGTCTATTGTGAATATTTTCATGTGTAAAAAAGTTATCAAAATACTCAAAATCCTTCATGGTTAACTTTTTCCTTAATCTACTGTGAATGTTTTTTTTTTTTTGTGAGTGAGAGCTGTAATACTGCAGTAGGTTTAGCTAAATCTCTTGGGTCCCTCTGTCTCTTAGATCATGCCCCATTTTACTGTCATTCCTGCAGCTAATATCTAGGTAGCAATGATCTGTTCCTCTGGGTGGAATTGTTGGGCCTGTTTTAAGACCTTTATTCCAGGTGGTTTGAGGGCATTTTCTGTTGGGCAGATCACTAGTATGTCAGGTATGGTTTTGGTTTGTGGTGTCAAATGGATATCCACTTCTTTTCTCAGAGTCTAGGGAATATCTGAAGGAGGAAGATGAGCTTTTCCTTTGTAAAGAACCAGGATGTGCTGGGCAGAGAGGCAAAAAGGATGATGACCCCAGCAGTGGCAGAGGGGAAATGGGAAGGGGAACTTTGCAGCATGACAGGCAAAGTCCAGGCAGTGCCAAGGAAAGGACCTCTAGGGGTGAGAGCGACGCCGGTGAGCATGGAGGGACAGCACATGTGCAATCTCCTGTGAAGTAGTGGAGAAGTTCCTAGGGTGACTTCTTTTTCAATAATTCAGAGGAGGCCAGGCACGGTGGCTCATGCCTGTAATACCATGAGTTTGGGAGGCCAAGGCAGGTGGATGACTTGAGCCCAGCAGTTGGAGACCAGCCTGAGCAATGTAGGAAGACCTTATCTCTACAGAAAAATGCAAAAATTAGCCAGGCGTGGTTGTGTGTGCCTGTAATCCAAGCTACCATGGAGGCTTAGGCGGGAGGATGGCTTGAACCCCATGGAAGTCACACCACTGCACTCCAGCCTAGGGGACAGAGTGAGACCCTGTCTCAAAAAAGAAGAGCTAGCATAAAAATAATAATAAAATCATAATACAGAGGAATCTGGCATAAGTCACTGTAGTAGCGAGACCTGAGCCACGTTTCGAAATGGAACCAGTTGTTGAGATAGAAATATTGTATCACATTGCAGGATTTTGAATAGTTCCTTGAATGGTATGCAAATATAGACATACATGATAGATAGATAGACAGACAGATAGGTAGGTAGGTAGGTAGGTAGGTAGATAGATAGATAGTAGAAGGGCAACAGACTGACAGATGGTAGATAGATTAATGATAGATCAATAGATGATAGACCAATAAATGATAGAATGATTGGTAATAGATTGATAGAGGGATAGAGATATTCCAGCCTAATTTCTGATACAGAAACTATATTCACTTTGAAGTTCTTTAGTTTGCATATTTGTTTCTCTATGAGATCTTCATGCATATTTCTTCTTTCTTTTTTAAAGAAACATAAACAGTGACAGTTTCAATATGTTTCACCCAGCTGTCTGTTTCCCAGGATCTGTACTCTGTTCATATGGCATGGTTCCTGCATATCACGCAGACATTCTTTTCTGACACATTCTGAAACGGAGACTTAGAGGAAACACAGGCCCTGTGTAAACATTTGAAACACAGACAAGCAAATACCCATGAGTCTTTATGGCTCTTGATTCTTGGCACAGTTCTTGCGTGTGGTAGAGGCCTAACAATTAATTTTTGAAATGAATGGAGAATAAGGAGAATATTTATTTTTTATTTTGTAAACTTGCTTAGAGACCAGGTCTCCCTCTGTTGCCCAGGCTGGAGTGCCGTGGCGTAATCCTAGCTCACTGCAGCCTCAAACTCCGAGGCTCAAGTGATCCTCCCACCTCAGCCTCCCAAATAGCTGGATCTATAGGCAGGCATTGTGACAACCAGCTAATTTTTAAAATTTTTGTAGAGATGGGGGTCTGTTTCCAACAGAGGCAACACAGAGCGACCAAAGCAGAAAATCTGCCTTGCTAACGGAGGCACCCTGGGAAAGTTGTTTACATGGACCTTCAAATTCTTCTCTGGAGGCTCCAACATGACCTATGTAACCTTGGGAAAGTTACCTAACCTCTCCAGCCTGCTTGTTCACCTATCACGTGGAGTTAATAATAGTACCCATTTCTCCAAGCTTCATGAGGATGAACTAAGTCAAAATGGGTAAAGGGCTTACAGCAGTGCTTAGCACACATTAAGCACTGCTTCTGTTTCAGTAATTATTAGTTTCTTCATTGTCATGGGATTGAGAAAAAGTAAAGTCTCCCTTGGGTATTGCCAATTATGAAGTAGATGCTTCATAAGTGATGGGTGTCCTGTTCTTGTTTCCTTTAATTAATTACTGGATGGTTTAGTGTTGACTTAACAGAAAATAGTGTACTGTTTCTGCTGAGGAATTCAGAATTCTGAGCTCATTTAACTGAATCTACCATGTTCGTGTTTGTGATGTAGGAGTGTGTGTGTGTGTGTGTGTGTGTGTGTGTGTGTGTGTGTGTGTATGGCTATATTTAGCAGATTTTACAAACTCTTTAAAGACACCATCGCTCAGTCAAAATTGCTTTACTTCATTTCATTTCATTTCTGTAGGATGAAAATCCATGCCTCTTCTTCATTTCTAAATGTTTGTAACCTGAGTCTGTGTGACACTAGATTAGATGCTCTGTCACTTACTAGCTGAGTAACTTGGACAAGTTGCTTCTCTATGTTTCAGTGTCCTCATCAGTAAAAGGGAAAAATAGTACCACAATCCGAATGTGGTTGTGAGAACCGGGGGACCATAGCAATGACAATTTCTAAAATGTATTGAGGCTGAGGGTGGTGGCTCATGCCTGTAATCCCAGCACTTTGGGAGGCTGTGGTGGGAGATTGCTTAAGGCCAGGAATTCAAAACTAGCCTGGGCAACACAGCAAGACCCTGTCTCTACAAAAAAATCTGAAAAATTAACCAGGCGTGGTGGCACATACCTGTAGTCCCAGCTACTCAGGAGGATGAGGTGGGAGGATCTCTCAAGCCTATGAGTTTGAGGCTGCAGTGAGATGTGATTTCACCATTACTCAAAGCCTGGGCAACAGAGCAAGACCCTATCTCTTAAAAAATAATAATAAATAAAATAAAATGTACTGAGCATTTCTCTGTGGCAGATGCTGTTCTAAGTCCTGAAGTTGTTTAAAGAGCTTGGCAGCATGCCTGCCCTCCATAAGCATTAGCATCATCGTTGTTACTAGAAGTCTGAAGGGTAGGTGAAGGCAGACTGTGAAGACGAGCCCTAGCTAAGGACTCTGAAGGTCATGGTGGGGCTGGGATTTGGATCTGGTCGGTAGAGTTCCAAAGTCCGTGATGTTATACCTCTCACCACGGTCTTCATCCAACCTGTGGTCCAGACAAACATCTCTTTGTTATGCACAAACCTGCCCTTTTTTTTCTCTCTCTGGAGATCTCCTTCCCTTGGAATGCAGGCCCTTGATCTGTGCATGTTGAAATCCTTCCTTTCCACCGAGACCCTCTCGGCCTAGAGACTCTTGCTGGTTCCTCTCTTTGGAGTTCTCATGGCATGTTGTATAGGAGAACTCGCGAGCAGGGACCTCTCTAGACATCATTGCATCCTTCCTATCCTCTCCAGCACCTCCCATTTATCTTGTACCCATTAAGTATGTATGGCTACAATACCAACCAATCATTATCTTGTAACCCAGGGCTCACCCCCTGCCCTTGGCTTGCAGAGTCTTGGTGGGGACGGACAGAAAATGGACCCCACTACTATTACCTGGCCACTGCCCGATGTAAGATGCGCAGGTCCCTACATCTGAGGGCTGTCAGCTCCCTCCTCTGCACCCTCTCATGACTTAGGCCACCCCCAGGAGAGAGCAGGCTGGGCTGAATGCAGGAAGCTTCAAGCTTCCACTGACGGAAGCAAGACTCTGTGTGTAAAGGCCAGGGAAGCATGTTGGAAGACATACACATACACAGGGTCTTAAAATTTGAACACATTCACTTGGAAATATGGACTTGGCCATCACAGATCTCTGTGGGTCAGGGCTAGAAATCCTAGTTCAGAAAGAAAAGACCAGAGGTGAGCTGATGTGTTGGTATGTTCAGAGCTGCCTCCTGTTCATGTGAATTTTACTTCTCTTAGGACACTTTATCCTGGCGCTTGGTCATGACTTCTTCTTTTAGCTCCACTTAAACTCCCCATTCTCCACTTCTTCCATCCCTGGGAGTGGTGTTCAGTGGTTACACAGAAAGGGTCCTTGATGAAGCGTCTCTGTATAGACAGTGGCTCTGAAGGGCTCAGGGAATCCTTTCTCCATTTTATGACACAGACTTGGCCTCCAGAGGCCTTTGGTCACTTCCAACCCCTTGTGTAACCTGCTGCCTAGACGATGAGATACCATTGGTAGAAATGGACATTTTAAATCCAGGCATTTAAACACTAATCCTACTAAATAATTCGTTTCCTGTTTTATATTGTTTGCATAGAAGAGGGGGTGGAAAAATGCAAAATTGTTTTCCAGTGCATTTCCTTCCTTCCACCCCCAAACCTACTAAAGATACAGCATGCAGATTGCACACTGGTGCTAGGGTTATTCCCAAGGGTTGATTTTTTACGTGCCTAATTACTTTCCCAGTAGTAATGGCATTTTATACTTTCGATTACTACAATGCTAGCAAATGCCGGGGCCAGAGAAGGTGTGTAGTGAATATATTGATTGCCTGCTGATTGTGTACCCAGGTTCTGAGCTCTGCAGGACATAGGCAGATACTCTTGTCCACATGGGGAGAATACCGCCTCCGATTTCCCTTCCCTTTTCTAATTTTTTTTTTATCTGCTGAAGTGTAGCTTCATCCTTAAAACTAGCACTGATCTTTTCAATTTTTGGGGGGGGGAGGGGACAGGTTTTGCTCTGTCACCTCGGCTGGAGTACAGTGGTGGGATCATAGCTCCTTGAAGCCTTAACCTCTGGGCTCAAGAGATCCTCCCACATCAGCCTCCTGAGTAGCTAGGACTACATGCATACTACCATGCCTGGCTAATGTTTAATTTTTTGTAAGTATGGGGTTTGCTCTATTGCCCAGGCTGGTTGTGAACTCTTATGCTCTAAGCCATACTCCTGCCTCAGCCTCCCAAAGTGTTGAGATTACAGACATGAGCTACCACCCCTGGCCTAGGTCTACCATTTTTTATTTGCTGTGCTAACTATCCCCAGTGCTGCATGTGTTCTGTTTATCATTGCTGTAGTAATATTCATGACTACTATTACTTATCTATAATTAAGTTATAGCTGGGATAATTCAGTGAACCACGGATTACTTGAAGGGCTTTGTATACCTTTTCTTATCTAATGAGTGGTATTCAGAACTTACTTGACTTTAGGAAGACTTCCTCACAACTGGTTCACAAGCTGTGGCTTTCAGGGAAACCACTTCAGCTATCTGAGACTCAGTTTCCCTGTCTGCAAAATAGGGAGCTGGAAGCCTGCCTCTCCAGTTTCTTTCCTTTTCCATCACTGATTCAACTCAATTCATTCACATTTTGGAAGTCCTTACTGTGTACTCTGCACAGATTGCTTGCTTAGAGAATATAAAACAAATATAGCTCAGTCCCTGTCTCAAAGCTTGCACCATCTAGTGTAATGACAGGAAGCCAGGGGTATCCGAGGGGTAGAGAACAAGGAAATCAATTACGTCAGGCAAAAGTGGGAGATTCCTGAGAGTCGATTCTAATTAGAAGCTTCCTGAAGAAGGAGAGATTTCCGTTCAGGGTAAAGGGGGCAGTTGATGGAGTGGGAGTACAGAAGCGCCACTTGGCAGAGCTGGTGGACAAAACAAGCTTTTCCGCAGTGAACCAGAACAGGGCTGCCTTCAGGACCAGCTGACCTGACATTTTGCCCTACGCTAAATGTAAACTAGTCACCGTGTTGATATTGCTGCAAGATAAACTGGGGAATCTCAACTGTATCATAAAAGTATGTGGATCTCAGAAGAGTGAAGCATTGGATAGTTGAGAGGAGTCCCCAGATTCAAACTGCTTATTTTGGTGCACGCCCTGGGTCTGAGGCTCTCAGCCTCAGGGGACCCTCCAGTGTGAGAATGATACATCTGGTACATCTGGATTTCTGCCACAATGTAATAGAATTAATTACCATTGAAGTTGGCTAATGCTAGTGTTTAATAATAAATATGTATGCCTCTCTTCAGAAAGAAACTGAAGGGGTTTGCAAATATATTTGCCATGCAACAAGATACAAAATACAAGAGATAAGGAAGAAAATAAAAGTAGAAATAATAGTGAGGTCAGAGGAAAAGTCCAAATGCCCAAAGGCTTTAAATACTTTATTAGAAGTGGGCTGCAGGCATACCTTGGGCTCAGGATCTTATCAGCCAATGTATTTTTTTCTTAAAAGAAAGTGTTTGGTTTTAACATGATAATGTAACATATCTAAGATTCCAAGCTTTAATTCAGAGACTTATCTTTATTGATGAAAGGGATTTTGGATATTGGATAATGCTGTGTGCTTTCATTCATGTTGACAGCATATAAATGAATTCATGAGACACAGGCTGAAAGCAAAGCACCAGCCCAAGGCTTCCTGGCTGAGCTTCTGAGGCTGCGTAACTAATTGCACCAATGATTTTACTTAAGGAAACCCCAGGTCTGAGGACAATTATGTTCTCCAAGAAGAGGAATTCTCTTTGACATTTATTATTTCCTTTGAGGAAAGGCTTTTCTCTCTGCCTCCCCTGACACCCATTTATCAGAAACACACTCTTAATTTTTGTTTTTTAGAGATGGGGTCTCGTCACCCTGGCTGGAGTGCGTTGACGTGATCCTGACTCACTGGAATCTCATACTCCTGGACTCAAGCAGTCTTCCTGCCTCAGCCCGCCAAGTGGCTAGGACTACCGGAATGAGCCATCATGCCAGGCTAATTGTTTAATTTTTGTAAAAATAGGGTCTTGCTGTGTTGTCCAGGTTGGTCTCAAACTCCTGGCCTCAAGTTATTCTGTCTTGGTCTCTCAAAGCACTGGGATTTTTAGGCATGAGCCACTATGCCCCGCCAAACACATTCTTATTTTACTTTGTGACATTGGAGAGAGGTTGGGGCAAGTCTGCCCAGAGAACAATGGTGCCGAGCGTGACAGCTGGAGGGCCCCAGCCCAGGTCTGACCTGCTTTGAGTTCATGTCTCTTTTATTCCTAGTGTCAAGCAGAATGAGCGCTACAGCCAGTTGACGCTGGTCAACTCCACCTCGGCTGACACAGGTGAATTCAGCTGCTGGGGGCAGCTCTGCAGTGGGTACATCTGCAGGAAGGACGAGGCCAAAACGGGCTCCACCTACATCTTTTTTACAGGTAAAATATTTGCTGCATGAATGGAAGTCTTCGAACTTTTGGACTTGTCTGAGAACTGAAGGCTCCCCAACTGCATGCCGAATAGCAAATAATGAGAATCAGAGCACTCCCTGTTTGCCAGGCTCTGGGCTAAATGCTTTGCATCAGTAATTTCATGTAAGTCTTGCCATAACCCTTCAGGGAAAATACTAATATCGTTGCTATTTTTTTTCAGATGGAAAAATTGAGGTTTGATTAAGTCCTTAACACCACACAGCAAGTAAGTGGTGGTAACAGGATTTCAACACAAACCGTTTGGTTCCAGGGTCTGTCCCTGCACTTCCCAATGTGGTAACCACTAGACACATGTAGCTGCTTACATTTAATTGAAAATTAATTAAAATGAAATAAAAACAATTTCTCAGTGCGCTTGCCACATTTCAAGTGCTCAGTTGTGGCGTATGGCTAACAGCTATTGTACTAGAGGGCACAGAGAGAGAATGTTTCCTTTATCTCAGAAAGTTCTATTGGATGGTGCTGCTGTTGACTTTCATCGTGTTCTCAGAACCTATGACCGTCTCCTTTCTGGAAACTCCACAACTGTAGGACACTTCGCTAAAGACCTCTTCCCATTTGTCCTTTTTATTATTTTATTTTTTATTTTTCAGTAAAAACAAGGTCTCACTATGTTGCCCAGGCTGGTTTCAAACTCTTGAGCTCAGTCCTCCCGCTTTGATCTCCCATAGTGCTGAAGTTACAGGTGTGAGCCACTGTGCTCAGCCGCATTTGTTCTTATGAATACTACGAGCTGAGATTCTGGGGACAAGATTCCCTAAGACTGTGGCTCTTGTGTCTCCAGTCCTTGAGCCTAAGTCGACTGCCTGAAAACGTTCAGGTCAGAGTGGAGAACTCTACGCTGCAGTGCAAAGTAGGTTTTTGGAAGGTGGAGCTTGCATTTTGAGAAACAGGTGTTGCAGAATAACTGCTCACCCTCTTTTTTCATTATTGCTCTCGAAGTTCTGAAGTTTAGGGGATGAAGTTCTCCAACAAGGTTCAGTAACAGCTTTCAGGAGTCTTAAAAATCTACCCCAGTCCCGTTGTTGTCTAAGACATTTCAGGTGAATCCAGAATCCTTTCTTAGTGCCTGGGCAGGGGCTTTCATAAGATTTCTCTGTGCCCTGAATCCATCTACCTTTTAGATCTAGACCTAAATAGACCTAGACATAGATATATGACATATGACCCAAATGATGTTATGCCCTTACCATTCAAGAATGCTTTAGTACAATCGCATGTATTTGTGCTTTCCTAGCCAAATAGCTCCTCTCTGGCAAGAAGATGCATTAGTAGGATATGCTGCAATTCTGGAAGCACATGTATCGAATCTTGATGCAGATTTTTTGCTCCTTAGTTCAGCTAGATCCCAGTTCTTGTCTCATGACCAGGAAAACTTAGGCACACAGACGCTCAAAGAGTGAGTGGAATAGAATTGATTAAACAAAAACGAAAGCTCTCAAAAAGGCTGCCCTCTACACAGTTGAATACAAGGGTTTCTATGTTCCCCTGATAGTTCTGGATTCCCTGTTTGTAAAAGGCATGAAGTCCTGGCAGCTCCACCCTGTCCTTTCAGTGACTGCATGCAGGTCCTTAATCTGAGTCACTCTGCATTGATCTATTTCCCTTACTGTGTTAAGGGATGGAATTTTTCACTGGGGGCATGTTTAGGCACGTGCATGACCTTGGTGGGCTGGAGTTTCTCTAAGTACCCTCCCCTATCTGTTTAGGAGAGTTCTCTGCCTCCTGCCTCTATCAGTTTCATTTCCACAACATCCCTGGAAAATTAACAAAAGCTATTTTATTATCTCCAAAATACTAGAAATACTAATGCTTATGCTGAGACTCAATGTTCCAGGACTTGCAGTGGCACAGTAAGGAGTCATACCTGTTTTTCTGACCCAGGATCAAGTGTTCTTACTGCCTTGAACCTTTTCTAGGACAAGGTGAAGGATGGACTGATAGCCAGATTCTATGTAACGTAACTGGTGTCAGGAGAATTGCTAGTAATTGATCATAGGCCATGTCTTTGGATCTTCATTTTGGAACTTGATACACAAGATGGTCCATGTGCCCTTTGTGTTATACCATGCTGTGAAGCAACAGTGGAAAAGGCAACCAACTAAGATGAATAAGTCTGTTATTCCAGACAAGGACTGATTCCACAACTTAAGTTGCAGAATAAAGATTCTTTGCCAAGATTAGCACTGTTATGTCTTCCCATAATATCGGTTGAGGTTTTGAGCTGAAGGCTTAGCTTGGACAGAATGTCCTATTAATATTATGGGCTCTCAGCTGGGTGCAGTGGCTCACACTTGTAATCTCACCCTAGGCCGGGCATGGTGGCTCACGCCTGTAATCCCAGGACTTTGGGAGGCTGAGGCAAGTGGATCACTTGAGGTCAGGAGTTCAAGACCAGCCTGGCCAACATGGAGAAATCCCATCTCTACAAAAATACAAAAATTAAGTGGGCATGGTAGTACGCACCTGTAGTCCCAGCTACTCAGGAGTCAGAGGCAGGAGAATCACCTGAATCTGGAGGTGGCAGTTGCAGTGAGCTGAGATTAGTGCTCTGGTTGCTGCCAGGCTGGAGTGCAACGGCACAGTCTCGGCTCACTGCAGCCTCTGCCTCCTGGGTTCAAACAGTTCTCCTGCCTGCCTCTCAAGTAGCTGGGATTACAGGCACATGCCTCCTCACCTGGCCAACTTTTGTATTTCTAGTAGAGATGGGGTTTGCCACGTTGGCCAGGCCAGTCTCAAACTCCTGACCTCGTGATCCGCCCACCTCGGCCTCCCAAAATGTTGGGATTACAGGCATGAGCCACGGTGCCCGGCCTACGGCTTTCTTATAGTAAAAGGCTGGGGCTCTAATTTTTATATGTAGGAAACCACATTAATAAGTACTTTCCTGCAGTGGCTCATGCCTGTAATCCCCCAGCACTTTGGGAAGCCGAGGCAGGCGGATCACTTGAGGTCAGGAGTTCGAGACCAGCCTGACCAACATGGCGAAACCCCATCTCTACTAAAAATACAAAAATTAGCTGGGCATGGTGGCATGCACCTGTAATTCCAGCTACTCGGGAGGCTGAGGCAGAAGAATCACTTACACCCAGGAGGCAGTGAGCCGAGGTTGCAGTGAGCTGAGGTTGTACTGCTGCATTCCAGCCTGGGTGATGGAGTTAGACTGTCTCAAAAAAAAAAAAAAAAAAAAAGTACTTTTCTAAATATTGAATTTGCTGTAATTCGGATTTAGTTTATAGCTTAACTTGATTTTTTTAAATCTAAAATCCCATGTGCTTAGTTTTCTTTAAGTAATGTATTTGTCATCTAGATCAGTGGACATAAATACATTCACAGGGGACATATGTAATTTATAATTACGGAAATGAACTTCAACACTTTTTCTTGATGGAAGCTATGGACTGCAAATAGATTTTTAAAGCAACTGGTGTGATCACTTATTTCCAAATATGTATTATAGTATAAGAAGCAAGGCTGGGCACATTGGCTCATGCCTATAATCCCAGCACTTTGGGAGGCCAAGGCAGGCGGATTGCTTGAGTCCAGGAGTTTGAGACCGGCCTGGGCAACATAGTGAGACCCCAACTCTACAAAAACTAAAAAATAAAAGATTAGTCAGGCATGGTGGCACATGCCTGTAGTCCCAGCTACTCAGGAGGCTGAGGTGGGAGGATCACTTTGGCTCTGGAGGTTGAAACTGCAATACGTCATGATCGTGCTGCTGCACTCCAGCCAGGGTGACAGAGTGAGACCCTATCTCAAAAAAAAGAGTAAAGGAAAGAAGATGATATTTTTGTGTTCTTAAATTCACATGGTTCACTTATTCAACTAACAGCTTTTCTTACTGGTTCAGATTATTCTCCACACCCTTGAAAGTTGCCTCTAAATCTTGCAGTCATAAAATCCTAAGGTGTTGCTGCTAAGAAAACATCTTTAATATGATCCACTCCAGATTCTTCTCTTTACACATGAGGACGTTGAAGCATGAGGAAATTAAATAATGCCTCCGAGGCCATGTAGATGGACTCTGTGTGAGTATGTGAATGTTGGGCACAACATTGACAGAGGTGCTCCTTACCTAAGCCTGAAAGCCAGTTTCTCATAAAGCAGCGCAGACCTTCCAGCCTGATGGAAACCCATGTAAAACATGGACACTCTCTGAGCCATGACGTACTCTTCCCTCATCTTAGAGCCAGGAGGGAGGATCTCCATGTTAGTGAACTTGGTACTTAGAGCCCAAGAACTCTTGGCTCATGAAACATTTGGTGATGTGTCCAGTAATTCTGCCCCCAACCTAAAACACCATCTAACTGTGACTCAAAGCAGGTAAGTGAGGGAGAAAGCCCAGAAAAAATAGTTATTTCAGGAACATTGTGCAGAAAACCCAAGAAACCATGTATTAAGTATTGAGGTCTGACTAGCTCTAAAGATTTCCCTTTGCAATTACCATAACATTCCCTCACAGAATGATCCAGAAAAACAAAGGATTTAATGAACCATGCCAAAAAAGAAAAGCCACAGGCACCAACAGAAATACCCCCAAAAGCCCAATCCAGAGTTTCTTGCCTATCCTAAGGACAGAATGGGTAAGCCAGTCCTCATTTCTCCCATTTTGGTAAGATACAAATGCTGCCACCTGCGCTTAAAGAACCAGGCCAAGTAATTTCAGAGGAAATGGGAGCATGTATGAGACTGGCTGAAGATTCCCAGCCAGATGCTCGCCAAGCCGAGAGCAGACCTGAGACTGATGGGTTCCTTCAAGCCGACTCCATTCCCCTCCACTGACCTTGACAGACACCAGGTCCTCTGGGCTATGTGAGGACACGCTGAGGACACTGTCCCTGTGTTGGGGCTCCCGGGGGATCTCTGATGTGCTGGGAAGCGCTTCCTGACTGGCAGTTACTGACCGCAGCTGTGGGGCTGATTTCTCCACACAGAAGCAGCAGATGGCTTCAAGGTTTTACAACTGCTGAGGTTTTAAAACTTCAAATCGTAAAATCACATAAATAAGTGCTTTCCTAAATACTAAGTTAGCTGTAATTTGGATGTTGTGGATAGCTTATTAACTTGATTTTTTTTTGAAATCTAAAATCCATTGCGCTTAGTTTTCTTTAATATGTTTGTCATTTACATGAGTGGATATGAATACATTTGCAGGTGACGTATGTAATCTATAATTATTAAAATGAACTTCACATTTTTTTTGTTGTTGATGGAGGCTACTGATTGCAATTTTTATTTTTGAGACAGTCTTGCTCTGTTGCCCAGGCTGGAGTGCAGTGGCACGATCTCGGCTCACTGCAACCTCTGCCGCCTCCTGGGTTCAAGCAATTCTCATGCCTCAGCCTCCCGTGTAGCTGGGACTACAGGTGCGTGTCACCACACTTGGCTAATTTTGTTTGTATTTTTAGTAAAGACGGGGTTTCACCATGTTGCCCAGGCTGGTCTTGAACTCCTGAGCTCAGGCTAACCATGTGCCTTAGCCTCCCACAGTACTGTGATTACAGGCATGTGCCACCACACCCGGCCAGATTGCAAATGTATTTTTAAAGCAACTAGTGTGGTCACTTATTTCATATTAAGAAATAAGGCTGGGCATGTTAAACCTTAAGGAAATCAGTTTCATTCCTTGCTTCCTCAGGGTGATGATCCATGGGCCTCATTTGGGCTTAAACTGATACTTTTCTATTTTCTTTAAGGAGACAGGAAGTAAAATCATTCTTCCAAAAAATGAAAAGCATAAAAAAAGAAAAAAAAAACCCAGCCTTTTCTGCTTTTAAGGACTCAGTATTCTGAGTATTCAGAATCCTTAAGGGTGCTTTTACTTTGTTTCTCTGGAGTGAATAAGCCTGTGTCTTCCCTTTGCAGAGAAAGGAGAACTCTTTGTGCCTTCTCCCAGCTACTTTGATGTTGTCTACTTGAACCCGGACAGACAGGCTGTGGTTCCTTGTCGGGTGACTGTGCTGTCGGCCAAAGTCACGCTCCACAGGGAATTCCCAGCCAAGGAGATCCCAGCCAATGGAACAGACATTGTTTATGACATGAAGCGGGGCTTTGTGTATCTGCAACCTCATTCTGACCACCAGGGCGTGGTTTACTGCAGGGCAGAGGCCGGGGGCAGATCTCAAATCTCCATCAAGTACCAGCTGCTGTATGTGGCGGGTAAGCCTGGCCACCCCTGCCTAGATTCTAGTCACTTTCCTGTCAGTTTCAGGTACTGCTGTTCTCTGTCTGCAGATGGAATAAGGAAATATCATAAGTGCCTTTTGTTTGTTTCATTGTTGTTGGGTTTGTTTGTTTTTTCTGAGACAGGGTCCTGCTATGTTGCCCAGGCTGGAATGCAGTGGCACAACCATTTTCTCACTGCAGCCTTAAAGCCCTGGGCTGAAGCAATCCCCCCACCTCAGCTTCCTGAGTAGCTGGAATTACAGGCATGCACCACTATGCCCTGCTAACTTTTTTTTTGTTTGTTTTCCTACATTGCCTGAACTGGTCTTGATCTCCTGGGCTCAAACAATCCTTCGGTCTCAGCTTCCCAGAGTGCTGAGATTACAGGCGTGAGCCACCGTGCTCGGCCCACTTATGCTGCTCTTCAAGGCTTCCCTTTGGCACCACCAGTTCTAGAATGTTCTCCTTCCTTGCTATGACCCTGACCAAAAACCCCACTTCTCCATTCCAGCCAAATCCTTCCGTCATTTACTCTGGTGCTGCCTCCTTGTTTGATCAGCAAGTCTCCTATGTCCCCAGACTCCTTTAGAACATCCTCCCAGTTCTTGGTCTTAACCCGAATCTGCTGTCTCCAAAGGATGCCGTTCACTGCCACCTCAAGGCTGGCATCCTTCTTGTGTGCATTCCCACATCCCAACCCTCATTCTCTGCCCTTCTGTTGGGAACCTCTTTTCTTTGTGGGTCCCACCAGCATTCTCATTTCCTTTCCTGTCACTCCCATGGGTTCATCAAACATTTTGGCAGTTGGTTCATGGCCCTGCTCGTTACTCCATTTTTAGAGTGACCTTGATACCGAGTTGGAACCCACTGGCCAGGTTCATGGACCCCTCATCTGCTCCATCTCAGATCTTCCCACCCTCATTGCAACGTGAACATGTCAACCATAACCACCGTGACAGCAACCACCAGGGCCGACCCCTGCTCCAGTCACAGGCTTTTCTTTCCCAGGATGATGTGTTCGATGACTCCCTCCACTGCGATCCTCACCTGCACCCCCTGCCCCACACTGTTCCCCGGGGCTTTCTGCCCTCCCCACCCACCTGGGTCTCACCACATCAGGACCTGCCACCCATGCCCTGCACACCTTTGTAATCTCTTGTCCAGGAAAGAACCATCCTGGATGAACACAGCTAACCTCCCCATGCCTGTACCCAGAGACTTAAGAGCTGTTGGGACACTCCCCATGGGTGGGTAGAGGGCATTGCCACGAATCCCCCATCTCTCATCCACTCTGCCTGCCTGGTGTCTTCTGCGTTTTGTTTTGTCTTTCTTCTGCTATCGCTTGGAGTCTTCAAATTCCCGCCTCATTCTCTTCCAATTGGCCTTACTCTCTTCCTCTTGACAGAGCTGAAACATGATCAAGCTCCCAATTAAAAATGGAACTTCTTTTTTTTTTAATGTGGCCATTTTAGTGAGGAGTTTCAATTCAGGGTGTTCATACATGAAATATTTTTTCCCTGGTAACTTCCGTCCGTTCCACTGTGTTGAAACCCCATTTCCTGAGGGTAGGGAGATCTGTTAGTCATGTTGAGTTTCACGTTCACCTCCGACAGGCTCGCTGGGTGAGTTAGCCAGCCTCATTCTGGTTTCTAAGACCGTTTGTTTAAAATCTTCAGTCCCTTGGGAGGCCAAGGTGGGTGGATCCTGAGGTCAAGAGTTCAAGACCAGCCTGGCCAACATGGTGAAACCCTGTCTCTACTAGAAATAAAAAAAGGAATTAGCTGGGCATGGTGGCTGGTACCTGTAATTCTAGCTACTTGGGAGGCTGCGGTAGACAAGTGCTTGAACCCGGGAGGTGGAGGTTGCAGTGAGCTGAGATCACGCCACTGCCCTCCAGCCTGGGTGACAGAGTAAGAGTCTGTCTCAAACGAACAAACAAAAATCTCTGCTTGGTCAGCTCTTAGCCTTCTCTCAATTTTTAAACGTTGGTGCCCCCCTCCCCACCCAGGTACCCTTCTTTCCCACTCCCCGTTCTCTCCCTGGGCCTGCTTCACATCTGTACACTGTTAACTCCCAAGTGAGTAGAAGTGGCCAGATCTGGGAGTGCCAGGTCCACATATCCTCTGTCCACCTTGGTGTGCACTGAGGTGCTTCAGGGCCCCCACCCTCCTCGTGCCATCCCTGTACTCAGCGCCATCCTCCCTCGATCTGGTTCTTCCTCCTCCTCTGCCTTGGTGACGGCACTACCTTCACCCAGGAGACAGGCCTGCGGCTGGAAGTCAAGCTGCCTCCTTTCTCCTCCTGGTCCTTTCTACTGTTTTCATTAAATCACTTTCAAATCCTACTGTTCCTCTCCACCCTCAGTGGAAAAAATGGATCAAGCTAGCATCGTCTCTGCCATGGACTAATGCAAATACTTTATCACCCTTCTCCTCTATGTCCGCCTTTTTTTTCTCCACTCGTTGTCCACACTGTAGCTGTTTTTTCTTGCTTTTTAATTTTTTTTAAAGACAGAGTCTTGCTCTGTCACCCAGACTGGAGTTCAGTGGTGTGATCTTGGCTCACTGCAACCTCTGCCTCCTGGGTTCAAGTGATTCTCCTGCCTCAGCCAACAGAGTAGCTGGGATTACAGGAATGCGCCACCATGCCCGGCTAATCTTGTATTTTTAGTAGAGATGGGGTTTCACCCTGTTGGTCAGGCTAGTCTTGAACTCCTGACCTCAGGTGATCCTCCCACCTTGGCCTCCCAAAGTGCTGGGATTATAGGAGTGGTCCACTGGGCCCGGCCTCTGATTTTAATTAAACCATTCAGTAGGTTCCCACTTCTCCTAGAACCAAAGTCCAAATCCTCTGTGTGGCCTGAATAGCCTTGCATGGACTCACCTCTGTCTTCCTTCCCAGCCAGGTCTCACTCCTCCCTCCCCTCCCCTTCCCCGCCCTCACCCACTGCCCTCCCCACCCCTGCCCAGCCCTCCCCTTTCCTCCCCAGCCCTCCTGCACTGTGCCTCCGCCTCTCACCTGGAGCCATGCACGTGGGCATTCCCAGCCTGCTGGTGCCTCCCTGCTTCTCCTGACCCTGTCTTTGAAGCTCAGCCTTGAGATTTGAGTTCAAACATTGCTTCCTCAAGGAAGCCCTTCCTGGCTCGCAGACTATTCTACTGTGACCTTTTTTAGCACAGCATTTTAAATTAACCATACAGTGACTCCGTCGGTGTCTGGCCCCTCCGCTAGAATACAGGCTCCAAGGGTTCAGAGATCAGGTCCATGTCACTCCCTGCTCTAGGCCCAGCTACTAGCACAGCCTTGCTCAAGGCTGCCATCAAAATTGCTCATTGACATATCTGTAATCCCAGCACTATGGGAGGCCAAGACATGAGGATTGCTTGAGGCCATGAATTGGAGATCAGCTTGGGCAACGTAGACCAAAAAATGGAAAAGTTAGCCACGTGCAGTGGCTCTTACCTGTAATCCTAGCTCCTCAGAAGGCTGAGATGGGAGGATAGCTTGAACTGTCCTCTCTGCCCCCCACCACCCCTATGGCTGCCACCACCCAGTACTTCCTACTTGCTTTTTCCCTAGGGACTTCTTTCCCCTCGCCTCTTTATTCCCTTCTCATGACCCCTGATGGACCTCTGAGCCTTCTCACCTAATCACAGGCTTGGAAGCTGTCCCTGAGAGTCCTGGTGCCTGCCCCCTCCCAGACCACCAAGGTCAACAGGTAAAGGTGGCTTCAGAGGAAGCCAGAAGTGGTGGGCTCACACCGCCCTGGCGCTGGTCAGGAATCTGTGAGGAAGGCAGAAAAGTCCATCTCTCTGCATAGAAAAGTGCACATCTGTAGGTTTGTTTTCGAGGTTACATCAGGGTCTCATCTCACTCTCCCTGTCTCCTGCTTGCTTCCAGTTCCCAGCGGCCCTCCCTCAACGACCATCTTGGCCTCTTCAAACAAAGTGAGAAGTGGGGACGACATCAGTGTGCTCTGCACTGTCTTGGGGGAGCCCGACGTGGAGGTGGAGTTCAGGTGGATCTTCCCAGGGCAGAAGGTGAGTGCAGCACCTGCGTCTCAGCACCTGCATCTCAGCACCTGCGTCTCAGCCAGTGATTTTAATTCACAGTTTGGTCCTCACGCAGTGATCCAGGCCATAACTTAAGAAGTGCAAGAAACATGAGAGGTTATGTTGGGGGTAGGGCTTTCTTGTTTTCTTTGAAGATGTTTCAGTATATTTAAAAATGATTTTTTTTTTAAGGACAAGAAATAAAAGATGGAGTTTCGTTAGTCAATTTGCTCAATGTCCCCTCTTCATAAGCAGGTTAAAAAAAAAAAAACCATTAACTAAGAAGGGACAGTAATTCTCATTGCAGTATCAGTCACAATACCAAAGACATGGAATCATCCTAAATGCCCTTCAATGGTAGACTGGATAAAGAAAATGTAGTACATATACACCATAGAATACTATGCAGCCATGAAAAAGAATGAGCTCATGCCCTTTGCAGGAACATGAATAGAGTTGGAGGCCATTATCCTTAGCAAACTAATACAGAAACAGAAAACCAAATACCACATGTTCTCACTTATCAGTGGGAGCTAAATGATAAGAACACATGGACACGTAGAGGAGAACAACACACACTGGGGCCTACTTGGGGGTGGAGGGTGGGAGGAGGGAGAGGATCAGGCAAAATAACTAATGGGTACTAAGGCTTAATATTAATACCAGGGTGATGAAATGATCTGTCATTTCATGACACGAGTTTAGTTATATAAAAAACTTGCACATATACCCCTGAGCCTAAAATACAAGTTTTTTTTTTTTTTTTTAAAGGACAGTAGGAGGAAAGGGAAAGGAAGGATCCTCTCTTTCCTCCTGCCCCCACCTCAATTTCAATCCCATCTTCTGGGTCAACTAGAGTCTAACCACCTCCTGTAGTCCTTCAGAGTGTTCTCTTTGTTTTTAATATATTTCATCATTTTAAAATTTCAATAGGTTTTTGAGAACAGTGGGTGTTTGGTTACATGAATAAGTTCTTTAGATGATTTCTGAGATTTTGGTGTATTCATCACCCTAGTGGTGTACACTGTACCCGGTGTATAAGCTTTTAGCTCTCACTCACCTCCCACTTTCCTTTCCCCAGAGTCCCCAAAGTTCATTGTATCATTCTTATATCTTTGTGTCCTCATAGCTTAGCTCCCAGTTATGAGTGAGAACATACCATGTTTGGTTTTCTATTTGTGAGTTACTTCACTTAGAATAATGGTCTCCAATGCCATCCAGGTTGCTGCAAATGCCATTATTTCATTCCATTTTATGGCTGAGTGGTGTTCCATGGTATATATACCACAATTTCTTTATCCACTCATTGATGGGCATTTGAGCTGGTTCCATATTTTTGGACTTGTGAATTGTACTGTTATAAACATGTGTACAGGTATCATTTTCATATAATGACTGCTTTTCCTTTGGTTAGATAACCACTAATGGGATTGCTGGATCAAATGGTAGTTCTACTTTTAGTTCTTTAAGGAATCTCCATTCTGTAGTGGTTGTACTAGTTTACATTCCCACCAGCAGTACAGAAGTGTGGAGAAATGTTCTCTTTTTACCACATCTATGCCAACATAAATTATTATCATTTTTGCAGGAGTGAGGTGATATCACATTGTGGTTTTGATTTGCATTTCCCTAATCATTAGTGATGTCGAGCCTTTTTTCATGTTTGTTGGACATTTGAGAATTGTTTATTGAGAATTGTTTATTCATGTCCCTAGCCCAGTTTTTGATGGGATTTTTTTTTTTCCGGCTGATTTGTCTGATTTTCTTGTAGATTCTGGATATTAGTCCTTTGTCAGATGTATAGATTGCAAAAATTTTCTCCCAGTCTGTGGGTTGTCTGTCTACTCTGCTGATTATTTCTTTTGCTGTGCAGAAGCTCTTTAGTTTAATCAAGCCCCATCTATTTATCTTTGTTTTTGTTGCATTTGCTTTTTGTTTCTTGGTCATAAAGTCTTTACCTAAGCCAATGTCTAAAAGGGTTTTTCCAATGTTATCTTTTAGAATTTTTATGGTTTCAGGTCTTAGATTTAAGTATTTGATCCATCTTGAGTTGATTTTTGTGTAAGGTGAAAGATGAGGATTCAGTTTCATTCTTCTGCATGTGGCTAGCCAATTATCCCAGCACCATTTGTTGAATAGGGTGTCCTTTACCCATTTTCTGTTTTTGTTTGCTTTGTCAAAGTTCAGTTGTAAATATTTGGGTTTCTTTCTGGGTCCTCTATTCTGTTCTACTGTTCTTTGTGCTGTTTTTATACCAGTACCATGCTGTTTTGGTGACCATGGCCTTATAGTTTGAAGTCAAGTAATGTGATGGCTCTAGATTTGTTCTTTTTGCTTAGTCTTGTTTTGGCCATGTGGACCCTTTTTTGGTTCCATATGACATTTAGGATTTTTTTTTCTAGTTCTGTGAAGTATAATGGTGGTATTTTGGTGGGAATTGCATTCAATTTGTAGATTGCTTTTGTCAGTATGATCATTTTCATAATATTGATTCTACCCATCTATGAGCATGCAATGTGTTTCCATTTGTTTGTGTCATCTATGTTTTCTTTCAGTAGTGTTTTGTAGTTTTCCTTGTAGAGGTCCTATTTTTTTTTTGCAGCTAGTATAAAAGGAATTGAGTTATTGATTTTATTCTCAGCTTGGTCGTTGTTGGTGTATAGCAGAGCTACTGATTTGTGTACATTAATTTTGTATCCTGAAACTTTGCTGAATTCATTTATAAATTCTAGCAGCTTTTTGGAGGAGTCTTTAGGGTTTTTTAGGTATTTGATCATATCAGTGACAGTTTGACTTCCTCTTTATTGATTTGGATGCCCTTTATTTCTTTCTCTCGTCTGATTGCTCTGGCTGGGACTTCCAGTACCGTGAATAAAAGTGGTGAAAGTGGGCATCCTTGTCTGGTTCCAGTTCTCAGAGGGAATGCTTTCAACTTTTCCCCAGTCAGTGTAATGTTGGCTGTGGGTTTGTCATAGACTATTTTTATTACCTTAAGGTATATCCCTTCTATGCTGATTTTGCTGAGGGTTTTAATTATAAAGGGCTGCTGGATTTTATCAAATGCATTTTCTGTGACTGTTGAAAGGATCATGTGATTTTTGTTTTTAATTCTGTTTATGTGGTGTATCATATTAATGACTTGTGTACGTTAAACCACCCTGGTATGAAACCCATTTGATCATGGTGGACTCTCTTTTTGATATACTGTTGGATTTGATTAGCTGGTATTTTGTTAAGGATTTTGTATCTATCTTTATCAAAGATGTTAGTCTGTAGTTTTCTCTTTTTTTGTTATGTCCTTTTCTGGTTTTGATATTAGGGTGATACTAGCTTCACAGAATGATTTAGGAAGGATTCTCTCTTTCTCTCTCTTGTGAAACAGTGTCAATAGGATTGATACCAGTTCTTCTTTGAATGTGTGATAGAATTCAATTGTGCATCCACCTGGTCCTGGACTTACTTTTATTGGCAATTTTTTTTAAATTACCATGTCAATCTCACTGGTTGTTATTGGTCTGTTCAGAGTTTCTGTTTCTTCCTGGTTTAATCTAGGAGTGTTGAATATTTCCAGGAATTTATCCATCTCCTCTACGTTTTCTAGTTTGTGTGTGTAAAGGTATTCATAGTAGTGTTGAATGATCTTTTCTATTTCTGTGATATTGGTTGTAATATCTCCTATTTCATTTCTAATTGAGCTTATTTGGATCTTCTTGGTTAATTTCACTAATGATCTATCAGTTTTATTTATCTTTTCAAAGAACCAGCTTTTTGTTTCTTTATCCTTTCATTCAGTTCTGCTCTGATCTTTGTCTCTTTTCTTCTGCTATGTTTGAATTTAGTTTGTACTGGTTTTTCTAGTCCTTGAGGTGTGCTTTAGATTGTCTATTTGTGCTCTTTCAGGCTTTTTGATACAGTCATTTAACACTATGAACTTTCTTCTTAGCACTGCCTTTGCTGTATCCCAGAAGTTTTGATAGATTGTGTTACTATTATCATTCAGTTCAAAGAATTTTTTTTTTTTGAGACAGAGTCTTGCTCTATTGCTCAGGCTAGAGTGCAATGTCGCATTCCAGCTCACTGCAACTTTCGCCTCCTGGGTTCAAGCAATTATCCTGCCTCAGCCTCCCGAGTAGCTGGGATTACAGATGCCAGCCACCTTGGCCGGCTAATTTTTGTATTTTTTAGTAGAGATGAGATTTCACTGTGTTGGTCAGGCTGGTCTCAAACTCCTGACCTCAAGTGATCCACCCGCCTTGGCCTCCCAAAGTGCTGGGATTACAGGCATATTCAAAGAATTTTTTAACTCCCATTGTGATTTCATTGTTGGCCCAGTGATCTTTCAGGAGCAGGTTATTTAATTTCCATGCATTTGTATGTGTTGAGGGTTCCCTTTGGAATTTTCAGTTTTTTTCCAGTGTGGTCTGAGAGAGTACTTGATGTAATTTCACTTTTCTTAAATTTATTGAGACTTGTTTTGTGGCCTATCATCTGGTCTATCTGGGAGAATGTTCCATGGACTGATGAAGAGTGTATATTCTGCAGTTGTTGGGTAGAATGTTCTATAAATAGCTGTTAAGTCCGTTTGTTCTAGATTATAGTTTAAATCCATTGTTTCTTTGTTGACATTCTGTCTTGATGACCTGTCTAGTGCTGACAGTGGAGTATTAAAGTCCCCCGCTATTATTGTGTTGCAGTCTATCTCATTTCTTAGGTCTAGTAGTAATTGTTTTATAAATTTGGGAGCTCCAGTATTAGGTGCATACATATAAATAGCATTGTGATGTTTTCCTGTTGGACAAGTCCTTTTATTGTCATATAATGTTCCTCTTTGTCTTTTTTAACTGCTGTTTCTTTAAAGTTTGTTCTGTCTTATATAAGAATAGCTACTCCTATATAAGTCAGGCTTGTGTCTGAAAACCCAGCTACTCAGGAGGCTGAGGCACGAGAATTGCTTGAACGCGGGAGGCGGAGGTTGCAGTGAACTCAGATCACGCCATTGCATTCCAGTGTGGGCAACAGAGTGAGACTCTGTCTCAAAAAAAAAAAAAAAAAAAAAAAGCTATTCCTGCGCGTTTTTGGTGTGCCTTTGTTTGGAATATCTTTTTCCACTTCTTTACCTTAAGTTTTTGAGTCTTATGTTTTAGGTGAGTCTCCTGAAAACAGCAGATACTTGGTTGGTGACTTCATATCCATTCTGCCATTCTGTATCTTTTAAGTGGAGCATTTAGGCTAATTACATTCAATGTTAGTATTGAGATGTGAGGTACTATTCTATTTGACATGCTATTTGTTGCCTGAATACCTTGGTTTTTATTTTTTAATTTATTTTGTTTTTGTTTTATAGGTCCTGTGAGATTTATGCTTTCAGGGGGTTCTATTTTGGTGTATTTCAAGGATTTGTTTCAAGATTTAGAGCTCCTTTTAGCATTTCTTGTAGTGCTGCGTTGGTACTGGTGAATTCTCTCAGCATTTGTTTGTCTGAAAAAGACTGTCTCTTTCCTTCATTTATGAAGCTTAGTTTTGCTGGACACAAAATTCTTGGCTGATAATTGTTTTGATTAAGGAAGCTGAAGATAGGGCCTCAATTTCTTCTAGCTTGTAGGGTTTCTGCTGAGGAATATGCTGTTAATCTGATACATTTTCCTTTTTGGTTACCTGGTGCTTTTGCCTCACAGCTCTTAAGAGTCTTTCCTTCATCTTGACTTTAGATAACCTGATCACTATGTGCCTAAGTGATGATCTTTTTGTGATGAATTTCCCAGGTGTTCTTTGAGCTTTTTGTATTTGGATGTCTAGCTCTCTAGCAAGACTGGGGAAGTTTTCCTTGATTATTCCCTCAAATATGTTTTCCAAACTTTGAGATTTCTCTTCTTCCTCAGGAACACCAATTATTCTTAGGTTTGGTTGTTTAGTATAATCCCAAACTTCTTGGAGGCTTTGTTCAGTCTTCGAAATTCTTTTTTCTTTGTCTTTGATTGGGTTAATTCAAAAATCTTATGTTTGAGCTCTGAAGTTCTTTTTTCTGCTTGTTCAATTCTATTGCTGAGACTTTCCAGTGTATTTTGCATTTCTCTAAGTGTGTCCTGCATTTCCAGAAATTGTGATTGTTTTCTATTTTTCCTATTTCACCGAAGATTTTTCCCTTCCTATCTTGTGTCTTTTTTTTTTTTATTTAATTAAATTGGAGTTCATCTTTCTCTGATGCCTCCTTGATTAGCTTAATAACTGACCTTCTGAATTCTTTTTCTGGCAATTCAGAGATTTCTTCTGGTTTGGATCAATTGCTGGTGAGCTAGTGTGATCTTTTGTGGGTGTTAAAGAACCTTGTTTTGAAGTATTACCAGAACTGTTTTTCTGGTTCCTTCTCATTTGGGTAGACTGTGTTAGAGGGAAGATCTGGGTCTCAAGGGCTGTTCAGATTCTTTTGTCCCCTGGGGTGCTCTCTTGATGTAGTCTTCTTCCCCTTCTATGTGTGTGGCTTTCTGAGAGCCAAACTGCAGTGATTGTTATTTTTCTTCTGTATCTAGCCACCCAGCAGAGTTTTTTTCTTCTGTATCTAGCCACCCAGCAGAGTTACTGGGCTCCAGGCTGGTACCGAGTGGTGCCTGCACAGAGTCCTGTGATGTCTCAGGTCTCTCAGCCATGGATACCAGCACCTACTTTGATGCTGGTGGCAGGGGAGTGAAATGGACTCTGTGAGGGTCCTTAGTTGTGGTTTTATTGCACTAGTTTTGTGTTGGTTGGTCTCCTGCCAGGAGGTGGCACTTTAAAGACAGCATCAGTTGTGGTATTATAGGGAGAATCAGGTAGTCGGCAGGACCCTATAGCTCCCACAGATTATGTCCTTTGTCTTCAGCTACCAGGGTAGGTAAAGAAAGACCATTAGGTGGGGGCGGGGCTAGGCATGTCTGAACTCAGACTCTCCTTGGGTAGGTCGCTATGGCGGCTGTTGGGGATAGGGGTGTGGTTCTCAGGCCAATGGAGTTATGTTGTCCAGGGGATTATGGCTGCTCTGCTGTGTCATGCAGGTCACCAGGGAAGTGGGGGAAAGCCAGCAGTTACAGGCCTCACCCAGGTCCTATGTAGCCCAAATGGATGGTCTCACTCCCTTTGTCTCCCCGCAACAGCACTGAGTTTGTTTGTAGGCAGTGGGTGAATAGGGTTGAGAATGTGCCCCAGGCTACCAGCCTCCCGGCTAAGAAAGCAGACAGGGCTTTCAGGCTTCACATCTCCCTACATGCCATGGTTTCTGTGTTGTGTTTGCACTCCCACTTCATCCCCTTGCCCGAGTTCTGTACAGGAAACTTTGTGTTGAGTCAACATTTTTACAGAGTTCAGCTAGTTTTCTTCTCCCTGTGGTCTTTTCCCAGTTTCTCTGGTAGCCCTCCCCAAGGACCTCTGTGAGACAAAGTCAGAAATGGCTTCCCTGGGGACTGAGTGTGCCCATCAGCCTCTTCCTGCTGCTTCCTTCTACCCCTGTGTTTCACTTGGCTAGAGTGTTCTCTATACAAGCTGTGCCCACGGCAGGCGGCTCTGAGCAGGCATCCACCAAGTGGGCATAGAAACCGACCCTGCCAAAAAGGTGCTGTGAGGCCAGAGATCATTTTAAAATAGACTTCTCATAAAAGCAATTGCAGCATATTTAGCCCTTGCACATGTTCTGCTTGCTAAAGTGACAGCTCTGCTACCAGCATGGAATAATCCCTTTGTTGCCAGAAGAGATTTGGCCTCTCCAAGACACATCCAGTAGCTGACGTCCTTCTGGCTTACAGGCTGTGATTGGTGGAAAATAACTGTCTCGGGAATAGTGTTTTCCAGCATCTTGGTACTAGGTGCTTGATTATCAAAAGTGTCGGTCATACTTACAGGACAGTGATGATTTTCAATAGAGGTGTTTTTTTTTTTTTCTACATTGCTATGTGGTATTTTATAAGAAAAGGTATTCACTTAGTAATATATTAGTTCTGTTAAACTAATTGAGAAAATACTACGTTCTCATCACCAGAGTTGGCTGGACATCTCAAAAGTGATCATCTCATGTTCTAGAAATAGGGATCATGTCATCTAGTACATTATCTTACCTATGCTTGGTACAACTTTTCTCCCACTAGAGTCCTAGGGCACGTTAGCGTAATCATACTTCTCCCTCTTCCAAATCTGAGCAATTGGGAGCTTTTACAGTGGGTATTTTTCAGGCTTATAAGAACTACTTAGCTAGGAAAAGAAAGTGGGCAATATGAAAAGCGCGGCCAGTGGAAAATTTTGTCCCGGTTGGTGCTTAATACCAGTTCCACTTTCTTGGAGTTTTAAAAGCATAAAGTTTAGCTTAAGTACAAACTTAGAGAAGAAAAAGGCAGAAAGACAGCACCAAACAACATAATGAAATTCAAGGCTCTGTTTGTTTGCCTAAAATGATTTCGGTATAGAAGCTTCCACAGCTTATGAGCTACGCATACTAAACAGTCCTTTGTAAGCATGTGCTTTGCCCTTTGAAAGGAACCCTCAATAGTGTTGGGTGAATGGGAGCTGTTTATAGCAGCTTGACCCTCGTGCTTCAGTCTCTGTGGGTGTTGTTAAACAGGATGAAAGGCCTGTGACGATCCAAGACACTTGGAGGCTGATCCACAGAGGACTGGGACACACCACAAGAATCTCCCAGAGTGTCATTACAGTGGAAGACTTTGAGACCATTGATGCAGGATATTACATTTGCACTGCTCAGAATCTTCAAGGACAGACCACAGTAGCTACCACTGTTGAGTTTTCCTGACTTGGAAAAGGAGATGTCATGAACTTACGGAAAGCCCCTTTATGTACACTATCAGCTTTGGGGTTCTTTTGATTAGTGCTTTTTCAGAGGCTGATGTCAAGCACCAAACCCCAACCCTAGCGTCCTGTGAGCCCGACCCGACATCCAAACTAAGAGGAAGTCATCCAGTCTATTCACAGAAGTGGTAACTTTTCTAACAGAAAGCATGTATTTTGATTGCTTACCTACATTATGTGTTCCTAGTTTTTATATATGTGTAAACAATTTTATATAATCATCATTTCTATTAAATGAGCAAGTTTTTGTAAAAAAAAAAAAAAGTGAGCTGAAACTGTTTTTTAAAATTGGCTTAAAATACATCCAGAAAGACTTGGTGTTGGGGATACCTGGGTCAATACCAAGTATTCTCTGTCATGTAACCACAATACAGTAGCATTTTAAAATGTACCAGTTTGACTACTTATCCATAAACAGCAAGTCCAGATTCAAATGCTTAGAAATGTCATTTTGTCTTAGTAGCAACTTTAAAGCAAATGTGAGATAATTGATCAAAGTATTGAAAAAAATCATGTATGCTTTTTTTTTTCTTAAACTGCTACACTCAAGGGTACTAATTCTAGATTAGTCTATTCAATAACTAGAACATGTTTTTAGAAGTTTAGCTTTCAAAATAGATGCATAGATTAAGAACATTCAACTTTGTTTAGACATTTTTTTATCATATTCAAAAATATTTACCAGGTTTGTCCAATTTTCTTATACAGGAGGAATTGTTAAAACCAGCCAAATTTATTTCTCAAACACAGCTTTGAATTTGGAAAAGGACAGCTTAGCTCTACCTGTAGCTCTGTGAGCCAAGTTTCAGCCCATGACCTATTCTGTGGTTGCAGTGGAAATTCCTGGAAAATAAACTAAGAGGAGACGTGATCTTTCCTGTCCTGTCAAAAAGGCTGAGCGCTTGGTAACACTTTGAAGAGTGAGGTATGTCAGAGGACGCAATTCTTGAGTATTCCAGCATTATTTATTTGATCAAAGTAAAATACACTTTCTATCACTATAAACTGAGCACAACTACAGTTGTCTACACATCCGTATTTTTGACGTGCCAGCATGTTGCATCCTACATAAAACATTTGGTTTAAACAAAATCTCAAACATTCTCTATTTTGTTTCCTATCTTCTCTCCTGTTCTCTCCCATCCTCCAAAGACTTTTTTTTATTAACTGCTGTAAGATTTATTTCCCAGTCACATATTACGGAGGACAGAAGGGAACAACACAAGATTTACCATGCGTAGGGGATAAATGGCAAACCCAACTTTGGCTAACGTCATTGAGAACAACTTGGAAGCGTGAGCAGAGATATCCCAGGAAGTGACAGTGAATCTACATTTCCATTTATCAGAAGCAAACATGGAAGGTATTACATACATGATAAACTATTGGAAGTTAAAGACTTAAGACACACAATCACTAATTTAAAAGAACATGCATCATGAATATCAACTTGCTATGTAGTATACATGTAAATGACTCAAAAATCCACCTCTAGTATCCTGAATCTTCTTCTACAGCGGTTATTTGTGCAGCCACTGAATGTAGATTAGTAAATACTGACATCACAGTGTTGACACATGCAGGGAGGGGGATATAAAGCCACAGTTCTTCCTTCCACCTTTTCCAAAGTCTCAAAATCAGGGGAGGTAATAAGTTTTGGAAAGAAACTGAAATGCAACTTGGAGGAGAGTTGGACAAGCCACATTTTCCACTCCTCAGCTGGCCATTTTGCTACCTTCCCAAAAACAGATAGATAGATAGGGACTCCTCAGAGGGTGCCTGAAAAATGAGCATGATTCTCAGACTGTTTTCTTCTGTCATCAAATGCTGTGACATCAGTTTAATCAAGGTGCTTCTAGTCATTGATAAGAAGTACTGAATCTTACCTTTCTTAATTCTACTAGCCAATGACTTCCTCTTTCTTGTTCTTTATTCTAAGATTTCCCAACATTTGCAGTATCAAATCCAGGCTTTAGTTTATTTGGAAAGTGATTTGAGCACCTAGATGATGAGCTGGCTCTGGAAAAGCATATTCCTTTATCCTTGTCCCAGAGAAAAGGAGGTAGGAGGTAGGTGGTTTGCTTTTGTGGCTCTGGATGGTGGAGAAAGGTAAAAGGAAAATGAGAATAATGGGAGAGAAGAAGAAGACAGGTTAAATCTGCAAGGACAGCTCAGATCAAGGTAAAAATAAGGCAGAAAAAACCCACTGGTACTGCCCTTTTTCTTTATAGTTTTTTTTATAGAAAAATTAGGGTTCTACATTTACACATAGCCTGAGAAAATGGGTTACAGGACAGTGTTTGTTAGGCTCCTGTGGGTAAGTACAAAATCTACAGAAAAACCTAGCTAGTTTCAACTGACATGGCCGAACACCGAAACTGCCAAGAAGTTAGTTACCCCAAAAAGATGATACAGAGAATGTATAGACAGTGACAAGTCGAAGCTTTTCCTGTTTGTTAGTTAGTTAGTTATACCCTCTCCCTACCACGTTACAGGGCTGAGCAGAGTTGGTGGTAGATGATCATAATGCAAGCAACTATTGCTTTTTCTTCTATGGCTTTGGCTGAAATGTATACACTGACTACCATTTAATACATATCCAGATATATTCCGATTTTGACATTTAATACACAGCAAAGAAGGCTGCATCAGACACATGACACTCTGACATCCATTTCATTCACACACCCCCACCCCCACAGTCAGACTAAAAACTCACAAAGGTGTCTGTGGTGAAGAACATTACAAAGGTTAGAAATCTTCATCTGAATAGGCCCCTGAGAGTTTTCCCCCTATGCTTAGGTGAAAAAGGCAATGAACAAGATTCTCTCGTTCTTTAAGTGCTTTGTGCAACAACGTCTGTGTGTCGGTGCCGAAATCTGCGTTTGGAGGAATCTTTTGGACTGAGGCAAAAGTCTTCCTCCAGAGTTCCAGTCTCAGAAGCTGCTGATTCCGGCGGCGGTGATGGCTCCAGTTACCCTACGGTGATCACACATGCGCTGATTGATAGAGCTCTGTGCCCATGTTCCTCGTTGGGGTCAGTCCTGCAGACCTGTATCAAAATGCTTTCGGAGAGTCTGTTGACTTTGAGGAGCCGTCATCTGGGTGAAATGCTGGGGCTGGGGAAAGAGCCAGAATTCCGTGGTGACTGGAAAGGGATGGCCGAGGAGGTGGGGGATCTCTTGGGGCTACACAGGTCCCCATTGTGCAGCTTCCACAGAAGCTCCTCATTTTCCATGGAGAGTCGCTTGTTGACTTTGGACTCTTTCTCCAGTGACTCTTGCAGAACCGCCTGCTCTGTGGAAAGTTGCCTTGAAGAAAAAAGCCAGAAACCATGTACATCTATGTAAAAAAATTACTTGAAAAAAGTGTCTTAGCATTTGAAATCTCAAAGTCCAAATTTATTCCTTTGGGACAAAAGAGAATCTGGCACAAGGTCACAGGTATTTGGCTGGCTAGGAAACCCAAATACAGGCCGGGCGCGGTGGCTCATGCCTGTAATCCCGGAACTTTGGGAAGCTGAGGTGGGTGGATAACATGAGGCCAGGAGATTGAGACCAACCTGGGCAACATGGTGGAATTCTGTCTCTATTAAAAACACAAAAATTAGCCAGGCATGGTGACATGCACCTGTAGTCCCAGCTACGCAGGATGCTGAGGTGGAAGGATTGCTTGAGCCCGGGAGGCAGAGGTTGCAGTAAGCTAAGATCCTACCACTGTACTCCGGCCTGGGCAACAGAGATCTCATATAAAAAAAAAAATGTACTTTTTGGGCAATTTCATAGGAGGCTAAGTGCCACTGTTGCAAATATGAGACATGTTTTATGACTATGTTACGTTTGGGGCTGTTTTCTAATTGGTTTTGTGTTACTCTTTGTCTGAAAGCATTCTGAGAGGCAGCCAGAGGCCGGGGGAGAAGGCTTGCTGGCCTGGGTCTCAACGTTCGGTCGAGGCCCCTTTGGTAAATGCGTGAACTACTACAATCACATTTTCCAGATAGAAATCAGTGCCCCTTTAACCATCTGCTTCCATCCTATTTCCAGGAGGTACACGGGTAGAGCCTGGCCAGAAAGTAACACTGGATGTGTTAGGGAGCCGGGAGCTCAGGAGAAACAGTACTGCTTTATTCTTACTTTGAAATTGCCATGTGCTTGTCCATCCGAGCTTTTAATTCTTCATTCTCCTGCTGGAATCGCTTCAATTTGTCAACCAGTGCTGTGTTGTTGTCCACCTTGGCATAAAGAAAAATTCCAACATTTATACAGTATTAAAAAAAATAACTCCCTCCTTTCTTAAGGCACCTCATGAAACACACACACTTCGGAGATTTAATTCAGGACAATGCAATGGCATATTGAAATATTATACACTGACACAAAGAATCTAAAAAGAATGCAAAAAGAATCTAAAACAGCAAAACGGAGCAGCCGGCTATTTTTTAAAGATGTATGCCAGGCCGCTTAAATATTCATACGGGTAGTGGATTTGTTCCAGGTCACGTTGTTTTGGAATTCCGCAAGAATTGGTGCCTCTTTTTGTTTCAATGTGAAACAAACCCTGCAGCCACGCCGCCCACACTTAGCAAAACTTACATATTTTTTTATGGTGAATTTTGCGGGGGGTGAGGGCACGGAGGAAGATTCCCACATCTGAGGAAAACTCATGGGCCAACAATTCACAGAACTTGGCAATATTTACTATGGACTTGAACTCAGATTCATGGTAATTCTTCAGCATTTGCCTCCGAGTGCCCACAGAGAGCTGCAATTCGACAGAGCTTTTAGAGCACTGCATGAAAGAAGTAACACTCCAGGAGGCCTCGCTCTCCTTAGGTCAGCTGAAGATAGGTCTGTTCTCCTGTCCTCCTGCCCAGGCTGAACTTTCAAGGCAAACAAATTGATCAGTTGAGAGATTAAAGGATCATATGCCTGAGGACATTTAATCACTTCACATGATGAAGAGCCGATTCCATCCCCCACTCACTTTCTAAAGGTAAGGTTTCATTACGGGGCGATATTACAGCTGCATCAGAATTAAGTCTATGTCTGTGTCCTGTAGCATGACTAACATGCTTTCAGTATGGTGCTTAGTTTGGAGCCCGATTGTTCTTAAGACATCCTACTACCCAGAAGCAGCTCAGGACAACAAGCCATTCAGGTGAAATAACTTTCCGGAAAATCAGTCTGGAATGTAAGAAAAAGGGATCTTTGAAATGTTTGGTAATTATGAAGGAATCCAAGATAAAACAATGTGGAAAAACCTGGAATTCAAGACTGCCTGGTGTTGTCCTTTAAATATTATCTCATCCTAGGCAAACTAGTCCTGATAATGTCACAGAGCTGATTATGGGCAGGGCTAGTTTCATGGCAAAGCCATCTTTCCTAAAAAATTTCCTGTGAAGGTGGAGGTTGCAGTGAGCCGAGATTGCACCACTGCACTCCAGCCTGGGTGACAGAGCGACATCTGTCTCAAAAATAAAGAAAACCTCCTGTGCTGCTTAGTCTCTTAATTTCATCAAAGACCACTATGTTTTGCTGTCATTCTATCAACCCATTCTTCCACACACACACAATGCAAGGCTGACAAGTATTATCAGGAGACCTCCTGGGCATGGCAAGAAGCCAATACTAGATCAACAAAAATTAAATGTGTTGGTAAGTTTACAGGTAAGTTTACAGGAAAGTCTGTTTCCTTGCACATGAGTCTTTGAAAGCTTTCATGCATGAATGGCCTATAGAGCAACTATTAACAGAATCATCTGGGCCATCCCGACTACCAGATGAGAAGGTATCAGACCCGGTATAGCAGGATGACCTTTGGCAAGAGCTGGTGTGTATACTAAGTTGGGTTCATTAACAACCATGAGTTCCTTTCCTTCCTTTACAAACATTTCCTGATAATTCAAAGTGCTTGTACATCCAACAGAGGGGCTGAGCCATTCTCTCTCTCAACAAGAAGTAATGGTCTCTAGAAGAAAACTCAACCCAAACCAACAGACACCAAACAGCAGAGAGGCCCCCATGCCCGCTACTGTCCAGGGCTGGTTTGGGTTTGAATGAAGCACTTGTAGAAGCCTGAGTTACTCATCACTGAGGGCAGAAGAGGCCAGCGGCATATGGCGGCTGCACGGTCAACAGCAAGGCACCGGGATGTCTGGGATCACTTACGCTGCCTTCCCAAGCCCTGCCAACTTGGTTGAGTCCTGGCTGGCAGCAGCTGTGTTTCAGGGCTGGGCCAAGACTGACACCGAACACTGAGCATGCCACTCACATACACGGTTCTGGTCAGACTCGTCACACACTAACATGGTTCTCTGTCCTACAGGCTGCAAACTAAACATTATTCATATTGTTGGTGATGCTTGCTACTTGTCCAAGTGGATTAATCTTATTATAGCATATTTTCTTTTCTTGAGACAGAATCTTGCTCTGTTGCCCAGGCTGGAATTGAAATACAGTGGTGCCATCTTGGCTCATGGCCACCTCTGCCTCCTGGGTTCCAGTGATTCTCCTGCCTCAGCCTCCCCAGTAGCTGGAATTACAGGTATGTGCCACCACACCCAGCTAATTTTTTTATTTTTAGTAGAGACAGGGTTTTGCCATGTTGGCCAGGCTGGACTCGAACTCCTGACCTCAAGTGATCCACCCACCCTGGCCTCCCTAAAGTGCTGCGATTACAGGAATGAGCCCCTGCGCCCAGCCCACAATTTTTTTATCACATGGTAATTCACAAGAAGCAACATGAAGAATTCCAATAGATCATATTGCTTCACTGCGATTAATTTCTATTAAATATATCCAACTGTTTTAGACTTAAGAAACCTGTCCAGGGTGGGTGGTATATTGAAGTACTGATTTTAAATAGATATTTAAACGTTTTTCTTATGCAGGTGAAGATTCAAAATACCACTGAAATATAAGCCTGATTTCTTTGTTGTAGGTTTTCCAAGAACTGGATGCTGTTTAACATGTTCCTTGAAAAAAAAAAATTCTAGGAGGCAGCAATGTATATATATTGAACAAACTTGGCAAAGAAAATGTAAACATCTTTTGTACAATTTCCAAATATCTTTAAGAGCAGTTAACCCAACTGCATAGTTCTAAACTTCAGGGTTCAGTTTCACAGATATTACCCCATTTGTAAAATCCTCATTCATTCTGAAGGAAACATACCAGTTTCTCCATTTTCATTAACTTGATGTCCTGTTGATGCAGTTTCTCATTCTTGATCTCTAACACAGCTTTCAGGCTTTCTAACTCTTGTTCCAGATACATGATCTGAGGGTTTTTCTGGAAAGGACACATCAAGATATTGCTCTTATTCCACACACTCACATCGCTGAAATTCTTAATGAAGAATCTCTGATTAGACCTTAGACAAACAAGTAGCAACCGACAGATGTCCATCGTCTGACAGCAATTTCAAACAGGTGAAAAAGACACTAAGAGCACCTTATTATCAAAGACTGGTCCTCATACTGAAAACATTTCACTCATTTATCATTAACAATATGCAAAAACGTGGGTTGCATCAAACATGTTACTGTAATCAAGAGAAAAACCAATCCTTACATACAAAACAATTTTGGCTGGAGATTAGGCCGTTTACAAGTCCTTTATTGGCATCTACCACGATAAAAGGGAACAAGAGTTCTCTCTAACCAAGTGAACTGATCGGGAAAGGAAAGGCCAGGCCATGCATTCTATGGCTCTCTGGAAAACAACAGAAATAACAATAACGTCCTGAGTCTTTGGACTTTTGTTAGCATGGGGCTGTGCTGCCTGGGCCACACTTCTGGGGCAGACATAATACCATCATTTTATACTGTGACACCCCAGTACCTACACAGAGGGAGTACACAGCCTACTAAAATTCTCTCCAAAAAATACAAAGGTTAGCCAGGCATGGTGGCTTATGCCTATAGTCCCAGCTACCTAGGAGGTTGAGGCGGGAGGATCAACTGAGACAGGAGGTGGAGGCTGCCGTTAATTGCAAATGTGGCACTGCATTCCAGCCTGATGACAGAACAAGAGCCTGTCTCAAAAGCACAAAACTCTCCAAAATAAACGCTATATACGGGGAGGCGTCCTCTGAGAGCACACCAGCAGCGAAGATTCCCCACCACGGCCCACCCCCTTCTTGCCTTATTCATGGAAATTCAACTAAACCATCCGAAATGTATGCTGGAAAAGAACAGCATAAGATCCACTGATCAGATAGATGTGTTTAATGAAGGGATGTCTTAGGTAAGAGTCAGTGGTATATGGATCATCAAGCTTATCTTTTGGTGCAGTGCTTTCTGCTCTGGACCAATCGTGAGGGAGAATCCAGGAAGGGGCCGTCCGGGATTATGTAATACAAACCCCTTACTAAGAGGAAACATGTCCCACGGGTTAAGCAACCTACTCAGGAAAGATCAGGAAAGCTTCCCCAGCGGGAAAGGGTCAGAGCAGGGCCTAACACTGAGATCTTCAACTCTAGGCTCTTTAGATGGTTCCCCGAGGCTGGGAGAGCTATGTGTGTGTACGTTGTGGGGTGGGGAGGAATGAAGAGAGGTTGGTTAATGCATACAAACATACAGGTAGAAAGAACAGGTTCTACTGTTCAATAACATTGTAGGGTGACCATAGTTAACAAATAATGTGTATTTCAAAATAGCTACAACAGAAGATCTGAAATGTTCCCAACCCAAAGAAATGATAAAGGTGATAGATGCCCTAAATACCCTGACTGGAGCATTACACAGTCGACGCATGTCTCAACACATCACATGTACCCCAGAAATATGTACAAAACTAGGTCTCAATTAAACAATCATACATTTTATACAATGTTATCCTTGTACAAAGGATTTTTTTTTTTACCTTGAGAATAGGAAATCCTACCTCATTTTTGTTAGAGGGAAACAGCATAATTTCCCATCAGTTTGAAAATTACAGCATTTAGTAGCCTTGGACCCTCTGCACTCTGTCCTACTTCTCTGCCAGCTCGCTCCTTTCTCCTGGACGGCACTCAGATGCACTCTTTTTCCACAACCTCAGCGTGCTTATGTGGCAGAGGCACTTGGATGTTTCTGCATTCCTTCATCTGATTCTGCCTTAGCTTTCCAAAAGTGGCTGCAGTAGAAGAATCCCCTTCGTGTACTGGGAACTCTTTCCAACCTGTTTCCTGAGCCATCAGTAAGGTTTACACCCTGCATATAAGTCTGGATTTCATTTGAAATCACTGACTCTTCCTAAGAATCTTCTAGAATAAAGAGCTTAGAGGTTTCTTTGAATATGAGCTCATCTAATGTTGTCAAATAGCTAGAGAGTCTCGATGAGAAATCCACACATGCACTGGCAGAGCTGGCCAGAGATTTTAAGTGGAGAAAAGCTTTGCTTCTGCAGTCCCAGAGCATAAACATATGGAATGAAAACGGCGGTACTAAAGGCGGAAGCAGCAAGGAAAAATAATTCTTCAAAAAGACAAACATCAGGGGAAGGCAGGGGAGACAGACAAATGTGGCAAGAGAAATTTGAGCTTCCAAGAGATTTGTACTTTTCAGAAGTGACATTTATACATAGGATGAAATATTTTTCATCCATAAGAAGAAATGAAATACTGACATATGCTACAACAGGGATGAACCTAGGAAACTTTACAGTAAGTAAAAGACACATGCCAGTCTTAAATGACCACGTTGGACAAGCCCTTTTGTATTAATTCCTCAGAATAAGTAAATCTACAGAGATAGAAAGTACACTGGGGATGGCCTGGTGTCGGGGGACTTGGGGGAGATGGGGTGTGACTGCTAACAGGTCCAGGGCTCCTTTTTGGGGGTGATAAAAATGTTCTAGAATGAGGTATTGGTGACCAATGGACAACTTTATGAATATACTAAAAGCTACTGAATTTTACATTTTAAAAGAGTGAACTTTGTAGTTTGTAAATCATATCCCAATACAGTAATTTTTTTTTATAAAATCCTCACATAAAACCCTAATCGTAATTGGTAGTTTTCTTGTTTTTCTATAGGAAATTAGCTTAGACCATCAGAAACATCCTGGACTTCATCCATATGTCAGTTTTTAGAATGATTTTTTTTAAATGATATTAAAGACAGAAGCTAGCCGGGTGCGGTGGCTCACACCTGTAATCCCAGCACTTTGGGAGGCCGAGGCCGGTGGATCGCGAGGTCAAGAGATTGGACCATCCTGGCCAACATGGTGAAACCCCGTCTCCACTAAAAATACAAAAATCAGCTGGGCATGGTGGTGCGTGCCTGTAGTCCCAGCTACTCTGGAGGCTGAGGCAGGAGAATCACTTGAACCTGGGAGGCAGACGTTGCAGCGAGCTGAGATCGCGCCACTGCACTCAAGCCTGGTGACAGAGCAAGACTCTGTCTCAAAAAACAAACAAAAAACCCAAAGAAGCTGTTTTATACACCTTAGAAAGCACATTGCCAGACAGGAAAAGGATTCCAAACCTGTGTTATTTCTCTAGCTGCTGAGCACTTAAGTAACTCCAAACGGCAACTGAGAAGAGAAATTCCTGATAACGGAGCACACACAACTTACCAAATTCGCTTTCTCTCTTGCTATTCTTTTTTGTTCTTCTGATTTCAGTTTTTCATTTAAAGCATCATTTTCACTCTTCAGATCATTGATTTGCTTCTAAAACACAATGAAATGTGGAACATAAGTTAACAAGAAGACCCCACAAACTCAGCATAAGTACACAGAAATATTAAAACCAAACTAAGAAATGAAAAAAAATTTTCGGGGGAAGGCTGGGATACTGAATTTCACCCACCTCTAGCGATTCCTGCTTCTCAGAAAGTAAATCTTCAAGTGATTTCTTTTCTATTTCATGGCCTTTCTTAATTTCTGGGAAAATAGAAGGATATTTCGGAGGCAAAAACATTCTATGAGATCAACATTCTCTGCAACAGTGAAAGCATATAGATGTAGGGGTTAATTGTGAAGCCATATGATGTGACTTTACATCTATGGGATGCTTTTATGTAAACTGGCTGGCTGTGCTCAAAGTAGCCTTGAGAGGCGGGTAGGGGAGACATTCCCATTTTATGACTGAGAGCACTGAGGCCCACAGAGACCACGTGACCTTGGAAAAACACTTAGCGCCCATTTCAGGGCAGGTTCTCATCAACGCCACTCCAGACTCCTGGTCTGGAAACCCTGTACTCTTTTCAATTTGCTCTTCATGACCTAAGCGGAAGTCTAAAATTACACTCATTTCTAGCAAGAAGGAAGAAAAACAATGTTTACTAAAAGACTGCCTAGAGCCAGTCACTTTTACACATTGTCATCTCTGACTGCCTTCAGGGAACTCTACTTTTCTGGTGAGAAAGTCTTTGCTAAAAGTCACACAGCCGGTTCTTAGCACATGTCCACATTGCTCGTAAGATGCAACTGGTTTAGTAGAAAGACTGAGCGACACTGCCGATTCTGTTCTGAAAGCAATCGCTTATCCCCTTCCACTCATGACAGATGAAAAATCAAAAAGACTCTTTTTCTGTTCAGTAAGTGCCACTGACATTTCACAGCACCACTGCTGTGCAAGAACGCTTATTGAGGGGCGGGTAGGTCCTTTACTGTGGATTGTAAGATAGAAACTTTTACTCCCAACCTCCAGGAACCTAAGTTGGCAACCACCGGCCCCCAAAATGACCTTTACAATCTTCCAAAGCCTATCCTATTTAATAAAAGACTGGCATTTATAACTATTATTTGCATCCTTAGTGGGAAAGGCATCTGTTAACAACAAACAATGCAGAAAGGAACGAAGAACACCCCAGCTTGAACGCCACAGGGCATTCGCTGAAGGGGAGAGTTATGAATCATTTCCATCTTAAAACATATCACACAGTCCCATCAGATTTTATTATGTTTAAAGAGAAAAAAAGCATCCTTGCCTGAAAGGGAGGCTTCATAGGCCGCCTTTAGCAATTCAACTTTCTGTGAGTGGCTAGCTTCAATTTCCAACTTGGAGGTTTCATGGGCAGCATTTAAGTTGTCAAACTGTAAGAAACAAACAAAATCTTGGTTTAACAGTAAAACCAAATGTCGTAAGTTGAATAAGCAAAGCAACTACATTAGGAGACGTCACAGCTTCATAGGTAATTATGCTTGGGCTCTCGTTTAAAGGCTCCCTGACACATACAAAAAATATATACAAAGGCCGGGGCAGTTGTTCATACTTGTAACCCAGCACTTTGGAGGCAGAGGTAGAGGATCACTTGAGCCCAGGAGTTCAAGACCAGCCTGGGCAACGTAGCAAGACTCTGTCTATACATATATATATATATATATATACACACACACATATACACACACACACACACAAAAAGAATGCAGAGCAATCCAAGTGGTATTTACCACACAGCTCTCCTCTGTCTCTTTCCCTACCCTCAGGAACACAGATATACAGGCTCTCCAGGGGAGATGGATGGAAATGGCTCCATCAGTCACAAGGAATGACAAGGAATGAGGATGTGTTTCACAGTGACAGGGCCACATGCTCTGCGCCTGTCACTTGACCACTCAGTCCCTAGCACGTGCCTGGCCTGCAGTAGGTGCTCTGTAGATATTTACTAAATGAAAAACTGAGTTACAAAGGGAACTACGACATTAAAAAGGTTTCTGAAATTCTATTCAGTGAAAAAAAAAAATGGGGTATTTAAACAAATGCCATTTAAAAAAAATAAAGAAATGCAAAACAATAGTTTAGCAACACAACACCAGGATGTTTACAAGGGATTATTTCTGTGCAGAAAGAAAGGGTTGTTTTTAAATTTTATCTTTTCCTTTTTTTCTTCCCCTCTGTCACTTAACATATATACATTACTTTGGTCATAAAAACTTGTTCAATTAAAAAGATACTGTTTCTGAGACAGGCCGATCACCTGAGGTCAGAATTTCGAGACCAGCCTGGACAATATGGTGAAACCCCCTCTCTACTAAAAACACAAAAATTAGCCAGGCAGAGTGGTGGGTGCCTATGGTCTCGGGAGGCTGAGGCAGGAGAACTGCTTGAACCTGGGAAGCGGAGGCTGCAGTGAGCTGAGATTAAGCCACTGTACACCAGCTTCCAGTCTGGGCAACAAAGTGGGACTCTGTCCCTTAAAAAAAAAAAAAGATACTTTTTAACCTATTAGACTGAAAAACAAAGAGAAGCTCATCAAAGGATGTGAACAGCAGTCAGGATTCAAGTAAGCAGCAGAGCTTCAGACAAGCTCTTGCTGCGAAAGCACCAACCTCCTCTTGCAATTGCACTTTGTACTTCTCTGCTTCTTCAATGTAAGTGTCCCGAAGCTTTTCATACTCCCTGGTGTAAAATTCTTTAAGCCGATTCTCTCGTTCTGTTTTCTCAGCCTGGTGCTGCTGCACAAATGCTTCATACGCTATTTGTAACTCATTCCTGGCTTTTTCTAATTTCTCACAGGTGGTTGAAGCAGTGACTGAAAACAGATAAAGAAACGGGAAGAGGTCATTTCATCTGTGAAATGTCCCATATTCAGAGCAGTCATGCAGAGCTGTGATGACACCTGAAGCATAAACCAATGATGTCTCGGTTCTCTAGTGACCGCATCTTCAAACGTAACAGTATGGAAGTGAACTGTAAAAATGAACATGAGGAAAGGGCACTGTGGCTCATGCCTGTAATCCCAGCACTCTGGGAGGCCGAGGTGTGAGGATCACCTGAGGTCAGGAGTTCAAGACCAGCCTGGTCAACATGGTAAAACCCTGTCTTTCTTAAAAATACAAAAATTAGCCAGGTGTGGTGGCAGCTGCCTGTAATCCCAGCTACTCAGGAGGCTGAAGGAGGAGAACTGCTTGAACCCTGGAGGTGGAGATTGCAGTAAACCGAGATTACGCCACTGCACTCCAGCCTGGGTGACAGAGCAAGACTCCATTTAAAAAAAAAAAAAAAGGGACATGAGGGAAAAAAAACAGTAAGAGAAGTACTTCAGAAGAGCCAAGCTTCCAAAGGAATATCCCCCCTCATGTGGTGACATGTGGTCAAGAAAGGCAAAGACATTTCTACGGACAAAGGACTCCTCCTTCTCCCAGCCAGCCAGTGTGGGAGAAGCTAGACAAAAGCGGGAAAGACCAGGGATAAGAAACAAGTGGACTTTAAGCTTGTGCTTAATGTGAGCTGATTCCAATTTGTTATTTCAAAACTAATAAAAATGAAATATTAGCCTTTCTTAAACACAAACCACCAGAACACAAATATCTTAGGAAAAAAAATTAAGATCTTAAAAGCATTCATATAGGCCAGGCATGGTGATTTATGCCTGTAATTCTAGTATTTTGAGAAGCTGAGGCAGGAAGATCGTTTGAGCCCAGGAGTTCATGACCAGCCCAGGTAACCCCATCTCTTAAAATTAAAAAAATCAAGAGTTCAAGACCAGCCTCGTCAACATGGTGAAACTCCATCTCTACTAAAAATACAAAAATAAAAATATATTTTAAAAACTTTATCCAGGCATGAAAGTGTGGGCCTGCAGCCCCTGCTACTCAGGAAGTTTAGGTGGGAGGATCACTTGAGCCCAGGAGGTTCAGGCTGCAGTGAGCCATGATCACAAAACTGTCCAGCCTGGGCAACAGGGCAAAAGAGCAAGACCCTAGCTCCAAAAAAAAAAAAGCACCAATATAAATTTAAGGTTAATATATTATAAAAGGGCAAAGTAATCTGATAAACATAACTGAAAATCAGAGCATCCTACCTCTTCCCACTACTACCAAAAATAGAATTCATAACAATGTAATACATGGCAGAACACACCAAGAGATAAATGTACACACATTACAGTAAATCGTAGAAAATCCTGAATTCCTTATGAAGCCTGACTTTGGACATTCCCAATCTTCCGTCACTGCTGTGTAAATACAGGCAAATAGCTACTGTAATTTTCAGGGGGTACACATGTTATCCACACCCCCAGACTGTCTGTGGATTAATACAACAGGGTTACTGGCAAATCTGTTAAATTAACCTTTTCTTCTCTTTTGGAAAGCAGTAACATTTCAGGAGTTATGGAAGGAGAAAGATTATTTATTTTAGGTCAGAAAAAGGGACGATTTAGCTCAATAATTATTTGACCTAAGAAATGTGAAACTGCAGGTTCTCAGGACAAATTCCCCACAATGTTGTCGACTTGTTACCTCCGGAACATGCCATGTGGTGGCAGAAATACCCAAATCACTTGCCCCAAATCAGTGTTCCTTCAGATGAAAAAGAGGCCATATCGAAATAATGGCAGGAATAGTATCTGCTAAAGAGAACCCTTAAAAATTAAAGAAATCCACAAATATTTATTGAAGGGCAAAGAATTAACATTAAAAAAACCCCCAAAACATTTTTTGCATCCAAAAATGCAGTTGAAATGAACCAGTGATGCCGGATGCAGTGGCTCATGCCTGTAATCCCAGCATTTGAGAAGCCAAGGCAGGTGGATCACCCGAGGTCAGGCGTTTGAGACCAGCCTGACCAATATGACAAAACCCCATCTCTACTAAAACTACAACAATTAGCTGGGCATGGTGATGGGCACCCATAATCCCAGCTACTCGGGAGGCTGAGTCAGGAGAATGCTTGAACCCAAGGGGCAGAGGCTGCCGTGAGCCGAGATAACACCATCCAGCCTGGGCGACAGAGCAAGACTCTATCTCAAATAATAATAAGATTCCACTGCATGTACAGATGACATCTGTGTATCCATTTGCCGTCCATGGACACTTGGGTTGCTTCCAGCTTTGGCTACTGTGAATAATGCTGCTATGAACACGGGGGGACAAATACATGCCTGAGTCCCTGCTTTCAGTTATTTGGTGTATATACCCATAAAGAACTGCTGAATCATACAGTAGTTCTATTACGAATTATTCGAAGGACCATGGTGCTCTCTTCCATCGTGATTGAACCATTCTACATTCCCATCAGCAGCACTACACAAAAGGGTTCTAATTTCTCCACATCCTTACCAGTACCTATTTTATTTTTTCAAATATATATAACAGCCCTCCTAATGAGTACATTGCTGTGGTTATGATTTGGTCAGATTTTCAAACTCAGCCAAATGATAGAAATAAAATTCTGGCATCAAGGGTGAAAATCCTAACTCAGCAAGACCAATCGTGGAAGACAGACCAGTGTGCCTTAGAGATTAAGAAACTCACAAAGCAGAAAAGATGGGACCCAAAAAAGACAGACGGAGGCCAGATTATAGGGGCCATCGCACAGAACTCAGTCTGTTGGGACTGAATATTACGAGTTTTTTTTTTTTAAAGAATTTAGTAAAAAATAGTAATAATCTTTACTGGAGAACACGCTCTTCACATTCACTTTCCCTTCTATTACACTAGTAACCGCAGAAGAAACCATCACTCCAGAAGTCCAATGTTAGTCAAACGAGTAAACACAGCATTAGCTTCTGCCAAGTAACCTTCCGACTCTGAAGGCTCCTCATGTGAATCTCATGCGCGAATTTTCTATGAAAGCCGACAACAGGAAAATACTTCGCAAGCTGTCGATGAAGTCATCAAACAGCTTTCTAGTCAGAGAAATCCTAGTTTCATGTAGCCTTTTCACTTGCTTCTCTTAACATTTCAGGTATTTGCAAAGTTAAAAAATAAAAAGCAACAGCATGATCTGAACCTATCTGGAAGCTCATATCCGGGACAGAAACATCTCAGTGAACTCAGGGACTTAGCAATAAACAAGAGTGCCTTCAAGCCCTGGGCTAGAAGAGCTTCGAAGCAGATGTGAACAGCAGGCTACCCTGGCTGACTTTAACACATCTGTTTATAATAAAAATACTGTTGGTTTGAATATAGCATTACAGCACATCAGCCTTTAAAACCAAATAGATACACACAAGTCCATTCCCATTAGCCACCGGGCAGGGCTGTTTCCTCTGTTTACAAAACAAAACAAAGCAAAACAAACGTGGCTCAGATACTGTGAAGTTTTGTTGGCCACCATGAGGTGAAGGGAGGACAGATGGGAAGAAATGGGAAAGAGAAAGGGAGAAAACAGGTCAGATGGGAGAAGGGGTGGTTCACTGCTGTTACTGCAATAGTCCAAAGCAGCAGGCCCAGCCCCAGACGGTGACATCAGCCTGCAGCTGTGCACAGACCTTTGCTCTGTTTACTGGTCGGGTCTGCTGTTTGGGGAACAGCTGGGCTGCAATGATCGCTCACACGAATGGCTTCAGTTTGAACAAACTGGCCTGGGTGGGCTCATAAGGAAACATTTATTTGGTATAAAGACTCAAGAGATATTTTTTAAAGGATGCACATGTAAACGCTGTATTAAAGGTTCTCAGAGCTCTCCTCGGCAGCTGTGACATAACGTGTGTGTGGCAGGAAGTGTGCGTAACCCTGATTTTAGGCCGCAGACTTTCCCTTGCACTGACTTCAGCTGAGGAGAAATTGATGGTGCCCTGAGTGTGCTCTCACTCCTGTCCTCAGCCTAGTCTCTCCCTGCTTATTCCCCAGAACTCCACTCACTTTCAATTAATCAGACACCCAACAAAGCCAAAACCAAACATAAAATCGTTCTGAATTTGGAATAAGCAAGCATGGAATTTTCACGCAGTGATACCCGGCACTATTTGAAAGAACATATGACACAAACACAAAATCCACACGAAGTCAAAGTAGTCCTTGTGTCCCTACTGTTTTTATCATCCCATTAGTTGGTTTTTAAAAGCATCTATATGATTAACACCAACAGCCCACTGCCTGGAGGAGAACTGTGGCACAACTTTGGTATACACGTTTGTCAACTATGAAAGCTATCTCCAGCAATCCAGCTTAAAAGGGGAAATATAGTTCTCAGGATTTAAGGAGAAAGAAAAAACAGAAAGGAAGAAAGGAGAGGGGAGAAGGGAGGGAAGGGGAGAAAGGAGTAGAAGGAAAGGAAGGCAGACTCATGTACAAAATCATCCATAAAGCGGAAGGCCATATTGAGATTAGAAGTGAGTATTTTCACTCTGCAATGAGCCACCTGAGAAGAATTCTAGGCCAGTGACAGAAAAACGTGAGACCCTCGCTGACTGTTTAAATCATGGATATCTGTGCAAGGAAAAAAAAAAATCGTAACAATTGAAATGCTTTAAGTTTTGCTTTTCAAATAATGATGGGGCTGATATGTGGAAAAAGCCCAGTGCCACAGTCAAACGTAATCTCTGAAAACAGAGCTGGAGTCCTCCCAGGTCCTCCAGCAGCTTCCCCTGCAGGGCAGGAGTGGAGCCATTACTTCATTAGCCCTCATGGGTTCTTCTCAGAGGCAGAGGGCACACTTTTATTACTTCCATCTCACAGAGACTCATCTCCCTTTGTTGACTGATAAATGTACTGTTTACAGAGAAGAGCATTACACAGCCATGGACCAACATTGTTAATCTTCTTTTGAAATGATACAGCGCTTTCCTAGTTTTTATATCTGAGTAGCATGCTTCATTATGAGACAATCAAAAATATTTTAATGCTCAACAACCTAAATAAATGTCCTAATAGATTAGAGCTAGAATTACTTGGGTTCAAATCTCAGCAACACCACTTAGCTACTATATATCACTTGAGTAAAATACTTAAACTTTCTAAGCATACATTTCTTTTTTTTTTTCTTTAAGACGGCGTCTCCCTCTATCACCCAGGTTGGAGTGTAGTGGCATGATCTTCGCTCACTGTTAACTTCTGCCTCCTGGGTTCAAGCGATTCTCCTGCCTCAGCCCCCCGAGAAGCTGGGATTACAGGTGCCCGCCTCTGTTCCTGGCTAATTTTTGCAGTTTTAGTAGAGATAGGGTTTCACTATGTTGGCCAGGCTGGTCTCAAACTCCTGACCTCAAATGATCCGCCTGCCTCGGCTTCTCAAAGTGCTGAGATTATAGGTGTGAGCCACTGTGCCTGGCCTAACCCTACATTTCTTCATTTTTAAAATGAAGACAGTATTAGTGCCTTCTCTGTAGGATGAAATAACACAGGTGAAGCACTCAGCCCAGTACCTGACTAGAGTAACTGTGCAGATAAATGGTAACTGTTATGGCTTGCAAGAGTCCACTGATTCCAATGTGTTTGAAGAGTCCTGGAAGACAGGCTTGGGGTTCCATAACAGAATATAACAGGTAAGCACTGCTGGCTTCGGATTCAAATTTGGTACCTATGCGCACACATACATAAGTATTACGGTGTAGTATACACTCACTTCAAGTCTTTATCTTCCACTACTATTGTTCTTGACATTATATGCAATAGAATTTTCCTAATTTGGAGGAGATTTTATGTAAATGAGACCCAAAATATAAAAAAGAAAAGTGCCAGGCAAATTTTCATAATGCTACATAAGAGATTATGACAGAAAGAAGAGAAAAACAGGAAAACAAGACAATTCTATTCCCAAACTGCATACATGCACCTTTCCCGGATGCTCTGGCCAGCCTGCTGTGGGGGGTGACGCTCCCCCACCCTGAATTCCCCCTCTCTGCACCATCTAGGAGGGAACTGGGCAGCCTGCCTCCAGCTCTGCTGCCTTGGCCCCCGCTCACTCTCTCCTAGTAACCTGGGAAACTGGCCACCTGTCCTCAGTTCTGGGCTCCCTCAGTTCTGGGCTCCTTCACTTTTTTCTTCAACAGCACACACGCAATACACCTCTCAGGCTAAACAAAACTTTATCTCACTTCTCCTGTGCCCCACACCCCAGAACCAGGAGGGGACACTACCTTCTAATATAGGAGTGTGATGATGTCATCACATTCTACGAGGGGAAATCCGATCACAACACAAGTCCATGGGCAAGTGACTATGTTGGTCACTCCCTTAAGCCAGGGTCAAATCTGGTTTGAAATTGAAGGTAGTAATCTAACTGAACAAGTAACCAAGAAGTCGTTTTTAAACGTGAAGTTGATGCTTTGCGGACAGGCAGTGGCCTAAAGAAGAAGAAAAAGGTGGGACCTAGACTATCCCACAAACAGGCGTGTCCAGATTCCTGGGCCTCTGTGTCCTAATACAGAAGGTAGGAATAAATACCACGTTTTGCCAATATAGACTGGTGAGAGTAAAGTGAAACAGAGTTACTATTACACTTCGTAAAAAAAAGTCTTCCCACCCTGTGGAATAATCCGCTACTCATGGAGCTCCAGGGTTTGCCTCCCTAAAGATTCTTTGTCAAACAATCAAGAAATTTTGCAGACAAATGGTAGAGAAGGTTCTTTTTCTAAATTTCAAAATTAGCTCCAAATGGCTGATTACTCTTGGGCACAAAATTAATGAAACAATAAGAGCTAATTTCAAAGTCTTCCACAAATCATAACTTGTTAGGAACTTACTTTTTACAAAAGGCCTGCACTATCAAATCAATCCTCCCATAAATGCCACCACTTCACCTTTAAAACTCAGTTCGTACTTTCCAAGTTGCTATCACATCTGTTTCACGCGATGTAACAATGCTCTGAGGGAATAAAATAGGTGTTATCATAATCTCACTTTACTAAAGGGAAATGGAAATGGCAGAGCTAAAGCTAGAACTCCAGTCTCTTGTTTGTTGTTGTTGTTGTCATGTTTTGAGTAGAGATGAAGTTTCATCATGTTGGCCAGGTTAGTCTCGAACTACTGACCTCAAGCAAACCGCCCACCTCGGCCTCCCGAAGTGCTGGGATTACAGGTGTGACGCACGGTTCCCGGCCCTAGAACTCCAGCCTCTTTGAGAGCCTGAGCACAGAACACTAAATGGGATCTGACTGGCTATTTTTCCCAAGCTGAGATGAAGAAGAGAGAAGTTAATTCATATGCACCATGGACGCCTCAAGGTAGTAGGGCATAATTCTCCAGTGGAAGCACTGCTGAAAAGACTGCAAGACAAGGCAGGTAAAAAAAACGACCTTTTCCCCCCTACACTAGTTAGTGCTGACAAAGTCTGACTCACAGGTGGGAGGAGAATTCCACTCAGCCAGTCTTCCATCTCGATCTTGGTGCCTGGGTACCAGCTGGGCCTCCCCTAAGCTTCTAGCCTCTCCCTGCCAATGTTCCTTCTCCCACCCTTGAAGAGAAGCCTGAAAAGGCTTTGCTGTTTTTCAGCTCATTCACTGGCCAACAACATGCTGCAGAACAGATGCTCTCTCTCTCTTTTTTAATAATCACAACAGCAAACATTCCATGTACAAACGAAAACATTTCGGAATAAAAGTGGGCTGGAGGCGAGAGTTCAGCTGCAAAACTGACAACATATTCTAAGAGTCAAGCCTGAGAAAAGTGAGGCAGACTTCAAAGCAATCCTGTTTCAATCAAGAGTTTCAATATAATAAAAGGGCGATTTTGAGTCAGGTACTGTTCTGCCTCTCCTCCTCCCTCATGAATAATTTTTTAGGGCACAAGGGTAAAAAGGCTGCTAAAAGTCCTTAGCATGTGTAAAATTTGAAAGCTTATTTATAAGAATGGACTCAATTCAGTTGGAGTTACTTCATATTATCCTTACTATGCGTATTTGATTTTTACTATAGTTTGTTTTTTACATAAAAGAAACCACATCCTAAGACAGCTAAAGCAGTGTCAAAGGGTAGTGCCAGGGGCACCTGCATCAGAACCTCACCTGGATGACCATAAAAAGTGCAGATCCCTGTACTCTGTCCCCAGCCAACCGCATCAAAAGCAATGGGCATAAGAACTGAGGATCTGCATTTTAACCAGGTCTATTTTATTACACAATAAAGTTTGAGAACCACTATTCTACACCAAAGGGTACTAAATTAGGAACTGAGAGACTGGCGTTGGGACAAGGAACAGGATAAGGAAAAACAGTGTGTCTCAAACACAGGTACCATTGGTAAAACTGCATTTCTGCAGGTGAAAGAACAGGGCTTTTTACCTATAAATACAGCCAGCCAAAGTCCAAATTGAGAGCAGATGTGAATAGGAAGAGAATGAGCTAAGTTTGAGGTGGCCATCAACTCTGTCTTCAAACAAGTCAGGGAGATAATAGTTCTGCTTTGGCGTACAGTTGGTTTTCAGTACATTAATAGATTTTTCATTAAAGTCTACTTCATGAAAAATCACTTCTGGAATTTTACAACTCAAAAGTGACTTAGCTGTGAAGAGTTTGAAAAGTACTTTAAATACACAGCCTTGTTAAACCAAAATTGTAGATAAAAATGGAACAGTAAACGAATCAACACATTCCATATGGTGTGAGGCAGTGTGAAGTTCACAGACCCTGGGTAAGTGTTGATTAGACAATGTGTACATTGCTTTTGGCAATACACTGTTTTTTGCAAGTTACTTTCCTAAGTTACATTTTAACAATACTTCTTAAACTTTTGATTAGAAGAAAAATATTCCAAAAGTAGTTATCAATGCAAACTAGTGTTTACTTCAAATAATTGTCCCATCTTTTGAATCATTTCATCAAACTTTCCCTGTGGTGAATACCATAAGAATGGTGGTCTAGCTATCTTGGGTCTTATGCAAGCTCTTTGCTTTCTAGCTGTTTAGCCCTTGGGAAGTTACTTAACTTCTGAGCCTCAATGTATTTTTTAAAAATAAAATGCAAAACGAGTAGATGGAGAGCTGAATGTTGTTTGTCAGGGATGAGTAGGCACCAAATACACAATACTGCTATACCTAGCTCGTCATTTTCACACACAAAAATCCACTAGTGTTTTTATACTATTATGGGAATACCAGACATTTGTGGTGAATTAAGAATTAAAATCTTGTTTCACAAAATAAAAATAATCAGGACTAATGTATAAAAAGATGTGAGTTAGGTGTAAATTCTGATGGCTAAAAAATAATTTTGAAATACAAAATAACTTTTTCTTCATTAATTTAGATCAAGCTTGTCCAACCTTCAGCCTGCATGTGGCCCAAGACAGCTTTGAATGTGGCCCATCACAAATTTGTAAACCTTCTTAAAACATTATGAGATTTTTAGTTTTTTCTTTTAGCTCATGAGCTATTGCTAGTGTTAGTGTATTTTATGTGTGGTACTAGATACTTCTTCCAACGTTGCCCAGGGAAACCCAAAGATTGGATACCCGATTTAGATGAAAAGTCTGATTTCAAGGATTAACATTAATAAAAAGCAAAAGGAACCCACAAGATCATAATCATGGTCCACTATTGCACCAGTTTTTATTCAACATGACTCTAGGAAGAATCTTATCCTAGAGGCAAAATGTCTGCTATAGATGCAGACCGTTTTAAATCTAACTGTAATCTATTTCAAAGGCTAACACAAAATGATCTGCTGATTAACTGGGATTGTCGGACATTACATAAAATGCATCGAAGAGAATTACAACTCTCCTTTATGATTATGAATTCCTAATGGTACAAGTATTATTTACTATTTTTTCTTTGCAAGATGTGGGTTTTACTTCTTAATTATTCTGACTCTGCTTTAACTTTTATTTTAGGTTCAGGGGTACATGTGCAGGATTGTTATATAGGTAAACTTGAATCACAGCGGTTTGTTGTACAAATTATTTCATTACCCAGGTACTAAGCCCAGTACCCAATAGTTATTTTTTCTGCTCCTCTCCCTCCTCCCACCTTCCACCCTCCACCCTCAGCGAGATCCTAGCGTCTGTTGTTCCCCTCTTTGTGTGCATATGTGTTTGTCATAGAAATGTTATTTAAACAGTTTCTAGGAAAACATTTGTGCATAAAAAACACTTAGCGTTAGCATATTGGTAAGGAGAAAACTACCTTTCCCTAGCTCCCATCCTTGGTAATAAAATCATTCATTATTGAAGTCTAAGCACCTGGTAAGTGCCAAATCACAAGGTGAGAGAACTACCAAAATCGCAGAGATACTGGCTTTGACCCTGAGGAGTTCCTAATTCTACATGGCAAGAAGAGGACTATAAACAAATCCCTACAGAACAAAATCTTAAAGGTGTACAAAGTGCTTTGAAGGGCACATTAGAATGCACAATTAACTTGCTTGAAAGATAGGGGCGAAATTCAACTGAAGATATTTTACCTAAGACTTAAAAACTGAGTAAATGAGGAAGAGCTTGAGGGGTCAACGATGGGAGGGGAGTGGAAAGAAGAGCGTGCACTCCAGGCAGAGAGGATACTGTGTAAAAGATGTGGACAAGAAGGTGCGGAGGAACCCATGGCTGGGCCTGGGAGAGGAGAGGAGGCGTGAATAAAGGGGGAAGAGAGTGTCTAGACGTGAATGTGGACTGGAAGGTTTCAGTCACTCAGATCATAAATGGTGTGCTTAGTATGTTTGGAATTTTTCCCAAGGCCAATATAGAGTCTTTTGCGTTTGTTAAAAATGTCCAGCAGAGGGCAGGTGCGGTGGCTCAGGCCTGTAATCCCACAGTTTGGGAGGCCGAGGCAGGTGGATCAACTGAGGTCAGGAGTTCGAGACCAGCCTGGCCAACATGGTGAAACCTTGTCTCTACTAAAAATACAAAAATTAGCCGGGCATGGTGGCAGGTGCCTATAATCCCAGCTACTCAGGAGGCTGAGGGAGGAGAATCACTTGAACCCAGGAGGTGGAGGCCGCAGTGAGCCAAGATTGCGCCACTGCATTCCAGCCTGGGCGTCTGAGTAAAAACTCCTTCTAAAAAAAGAAAATATCCAGTAGAGACACATGTTGGCTTTACTTTAAGTACAATCCTGGCCGCAAGTGGAGAGGAGAGCTCAGGCCTGGAGGTAAGGTGACCTGTTCAGCAGCTGTTACAGTATTTTCCAGGTGAGAAATCATGGGACTTAACAATAGCAGCAGCCAGAATGCTGAGCAGGGATGGATCATTTAGGTGACATTTAGGACACAGACTGATATGCACGTGGAGGACAGGGAACAGGAGTATGATTTCAGCTGTTAGCTAGGGTGGTAAGTGAATCATAACGCCACTGCCAGAGCTGAGGAACAGGGGTAGATGAGGAGACGCTGCTCAGGAAGGAAGGGGCTGGGCCAGCAGGAAGGCCTGATTACACTGGAATGGCTGACCTGGCAGCAGCCCGTCACTGGGAAGCATCTGCAGCGTGGGAAGGAGACAACTAGAAAAATAAATCTGGGTCACTGTTGTATAGGTAGGAGCTGAAACCATGCGAATGGATGAGGAAACAGCTGGCAATGAAACCCTTGCTATATACTATGATACTACTTAAGGGGTAAGTGAACTTATGGGACAGCCACTTGATAGTTTCCCACAGTCCATTAATGTTGACCATAATGAAGACTATGAGGCAGTGTGGAAAAGTGTAAAAGGTCACAGCAGACATTTGACCAGGTGCAGAGGCTCACATCTGTAATCCCAGCACTTTGGGAGGCCGAGGCGGGCGGATCACTTGAGTCAAGGGTTCCAGACCAGCCTGGCCAACATAGTGAAACCCCATCTCTACTAAAACTACAAAAATTAGCCCAGTGTGGTGGTGTGTGCCTGTAATTCCAGCTGCTTGGGAGGCTGAGGCAGGAGAATTGCTTGAACCCAGGAGGCAGAGGTTGCAGTGAGCCGAGATCATACCACTGCACTCCAGCCTGGGCAATGGAGCAAGACCCTGTCTTAAAAAAAAAAAAAAAAGATCAAAGCAGACATTTAACATACATGAATCTCAAAAGTATTATGAAGGAAGCCAGAGACAAAAAACAGCATACTTTATCTTTCCATTTAAATGAGATGCTAGTTCAGACAAAACCTTTGATGATAAAGGTGAGTATTTGCTTCTGAGGGAAGGGGTGATCCATGTGAAATGGCATGAGACAATTTTCTCGGATGACAGAAATAATCTATGCCTGATAAGGATGTACGTTTTAGGAGTACATGTCTGTCAAAACTGATGGAATAATAAGCATAACATTGTATGAAAATTATACCTTCATTTAAATAATTATAGTATAAAGTTGTATATATTCATATAAACTAAGAACAGGGACTATGCAAATAAAGTTCTGTCAGGGTGGCAGAGCTACGGGCTGTTTTCACTTAAAAATTTTAATTTTCATACATTGTTCTTAAAAAAAAAATTAAAACTTCAAATGCCAAAAAATACTTACCAATCACCAAGAAAACAGAAAACATATTATACTATTTTTCCATAGGAAGCAGATAAGAATCTCTACAATTACGGACTCTATACCTTATAGAGGTAAGGCATAAAGAAAAGTGACAGGAAAACACAAGAGACAGTAAATACATCAATGCAGATTATCAAAGAATCACTGGACCAAAGGGACCCTCTTAAGAGTTTTTGCAGAAGCAAAGTACCAGTCCTTCCATGAAAGTGTGAAAACGTGCAAAAAGGTCACAGCAGACATTTGGCACAGGGGCTTACATCTGTAATCCCAGCACTTTGGGAGGCTGAGGCGGGCAGATCACTTGAGTCAAGCATTCCAGACCAGCCTGGCCAACAGGGTGAAACCCCATCTCTCCTAAAAATACAAAAATTAGCCCAGCATGGCTCAGACAGCGGATACACACAGGCTGCACTGGAAGCTAGCTGGCTTCACTTGGTGGTATAGGATGGTGCCACAGTGAGAGTAAGAGTGAGAGAACAACGGGAAAGTCAGTGGATCGGGGGGACAGCTGGAGGCTGTTAGATTCGGGAGGTGGAAAGCACAGACTCTACTTGGGTTTCGGTGCTCCTGAGTTTATGAGTGGTCCTTTTTCTTTGCAGTTCTTAGTAGTTTGGGTATTTTTTGTCTCAATTTTCACAGAGAAGGCGAAGAGAAATTACTCAATGGGAGAGTGACACTAACCCCTATCTCCCCACCCAAATTATTTTGGAGGGAAAAAGTGGATGCCTTGATGATGGTGATGGTGGCAGCTCTCTTTTCCCGAGTTGCTGTGATGGGCCAGGCACTATGCCAGTGCTTCACATGCATTACTGTTTTATTCAAGCTCCACAATAACCCAGCAAACTGCATACTGATTTCTTATCATCAGTGAAAAAATCATACTCAAAGAAGTTAGGTAACATCTAACTAGGAGTAGATGGACAAAAACACAGGTTTTGACTCCACACACCGAATACTGGATCAGGAGAATACTGATGAGGTCTCATTTCCATTTGAGTGTGAAGAGCTTATCGTTGGAGATTTCTAATAATATTTTGTCTAATGACTATTCCTTTCTGTAGCATAGATGATGTCCTCATGAAATGGCCAATGTGGTTAATTACTACAGAGATGTAAAGCTGCATACATCCTAATACCTATTATTTCATAGCAGTTAACACTTGGTGCTAGGTGCTTTACAATGCATTACCTCATGTAATCCTCACAACCACCCTTGGAGCAGACAATTATCACCGCCATTTTTACCGAGAATGAAATTGGGACAGAAGAGATACAAAGTGACTTGTCCTAAGTCACTCAGTTACCACAGATCTGGACTCAAGATAGTGTGATAACATGAGCCTAACCCCTTTACTGCCTCAAATTTTAAAACTGAGGTCTCAACTTTGCCACATAAAACCATCTCAACTCATGCTGAAACTAATAATCCAACCAGCAGCCTTGAAAGGGTTCTTCCTGCACTGCTTCATCACAAGTGTTTGTAGGTTTCGCTTCCCTCCCCTTACAGAACCAAAACCCTTCTCCAAACGGAGAAGGGCTGCCGTCAGATGTATGCCTGATGCAACAGCAGCAATGACACATTCCCTAAGAGGCCAGCGCTGGGTGACTAAGGATCTGGACAGGCCACCCACTACACCAACACTCCGGTGGCAGCGAAGCAGCACGCCAGGCAGCCTCCTTGTCACGGACGGAAAGGTGACAGTGGGCACAGAAGGTTACAGCTATTTCCTGTCAGGCTACCTGACTCACTGGAGGTGCTGAATTCCTGGGTCCCAACTGCAATCACTTAATTGTGCTATCCACTAAAATGTAAAAAGAGTATCCTGCATTCAAGCAGAGTGAATGGGAACAGTGTTCCATTCTCATTTCCGCCTTGTCTTAGGAGAGAGGTTGAAATGTGAATCTCTAGATAGGCTCACCTCCACTTCCACTGGGTTATAATGAACTCTGGAACACACACAAAGAAGGCCTCTTTCCTGATCTTCAAACTCTCTATTAATTACATTATTTAAGGCATGGACAAAAGCAAATTGCGTTGGTCATTTAGGTAATCATAAGGGCAGCTGTCAAGTTAAGTCACATGGCAAAAAGCCTGCCAAGTCTGAGAGCTGGGCTGTCTCTCAGCTGGGGTTTCCTTGAACTGTTTCACCAGAACTCTCAAGTCTTTGGGATTCTGCAGTTTCCATCTGTGTTAAAATTACTTTTCCATAAAGAAGACTTCATTTCCACAGCCTAAAATAAGATCAGGACTGATGTCTTGGCTAGGTATTAGGAATCTGGACAGTTAGGGATTTGGCCTCGCCTCCCATTGGAAGGGGAAAAACAGAAGAGAAATGCAGAAAGTCTTTAAAATAAAAACAAAAAAAGACAGGGTCTTGCTCTGTGGCCCAGGCTTGAGTGCAGTGGCACAATGATAGCTCACCGCAGCCTCAAACTCTTGGGCTCAACCAATCTTCCCACCTCAGACTCCCAAGTAACTGGGACAGCAGAAACACACCACCATGCTTGGCTGATTTTTAAATAAGTTTTTGTAGCGTCAGCATCCTGCTATATTGCTCAAGCTTGTCTCAAACTTCTGGCCTCAAGTGATCCTCCCACCTCAGCCTCCCAAAAGTGCTGGGATTACAGGTGTAACCTACTGCACCCAGCCCAGAGAAAAAGTCTTGTCCCCACATTCGCTGCCCTTTGATTTTTGCCCTCGTGAAGGTGAGAGAATCAAGAGTGTTCAAATCCAGCAAATCAGATTGGCAATGTTTAAACTCTGGTCTTGTCCAAAAGAGAAATGGGCAGCTTCTCCTAGAGTTGGGTGAACACAATTTGCTTCTCTGGTTGCTACCTTGCGTTATTCATATAACATACCTGGGCATATCTTGGTGGAGTCTATAACATGCACAGAAAACTCCAAGGGCAAGGAAATCAGCCCTTGGACGATCAGCTCCAGATCTGGCTGAAGCTGAAGCAGGAAGTGATTCTCTAGGCAGAGAAGCCCAGGGCAGAGAGCAGAACCCCTAAGTCGTCAGTTTACTCCAAGATGGGAGCTGACATAGAAAAGGCAGCGTCGTCTCTGTTCCATGAACCCTACGGACTTCTAGGAGGGACTGGAACTAAAATAAGAGTTTAGCCTGGAAACTGCAGAGCTGGGTGGTGAGTGTTGCAGACATGAGCTCCCTGTGGAGCGGGGAGGTGATTCACCATTGGCCCCCTCCAAATAGTAAGATTAGCATAGAATGTGCCTTTTCCAGACAGGTTGTCCTAAAGGACAGCAGCCTTTCAACTTCAAACTCACTACTCACAAACCATTCCTTGGAAGTGTAATGTATTTACTGTTATCAAGAGGGGAAACTTTCACTCTTCTCATAAGAAAAGTGGTTCCGAAAAAAAAAATGACAACATTATTTAACAGGAATTCACACAATTACAAAAATGATTCTGTCCCTCTTTTCAGCAAGAGAAATGTTTTGCTCATCAGTTCTGCTAGGCTTAGTCAGATCAGTGCCAGGAATTCTGTGAAGTGGAGGTCAAGCTGCCAAGATTCAAAAGAAATGTCGATAGTAAGTGTTTGCACAGATACCAGGGAGGGACTGCTAACAGCTCCCAGCATGCAACTCCAGCCACACTGCAGACAGGACAACCACATTTTCCAGTGTTCCCCTTGTCCCATAAAATTTAACAACAACAACAACAAGAAAAAGCTCTTACCTAGCTCTCCCCGGAGGTTAACAAGTTCTTGAGATAGGGTTTTGTGTTGTTTCAGCGCTTCCTCCCGCTGCGGAAAACACACATCAAGTTACTAATGTTTTCAGGAGGGTCCCCTTCAGTAAGGTACACATTTGCTATCACTAGGAAAATGAGACCCAGGATTGAGAAGCCAAGATATGAATCATTTAGGCTAACAATTTGTGTTGTTAAAAGAAACACAGTTGTCCCTTTGTTGTTAAGGAAATTCGTATTTGAAAAATCTGTATTTTCGCAGGGCCCAGTGAAACTTTTGTTTGAGGCAGTGAATGCCCCATTTAGAAATATTTACTTTGAGCCAGGCTTCACTGCTGATCCATAGTGCCTTTCCGCTAATGCATACTGTACTTAAGACATAAGGCATTCTCCTCCTCCAAGGGCAATAAACATCTAATCAGTTTAAGATAAATACTTAATGTTATAAACATAGGCACATATATGCACTTTGTCCCATATTTGCAAATAAAAAAGTTTCGTTACAATGCCAATCCCTCTAAAAGAAAGACAAGAAGTTTGTCATAAAGCTACAGCAGAAAGATAATCCTTTAAAGAGAAAACTAAATTAATTTTTTTCAGCTCCATACCATTTTCTAAGGATTATGATATTTTGGATCAGTGATCATTCTAAACAGACGTTAGAGAAACAAACCAAAGAAAACCGGATGGCTGTTTTTAGTATTAGAGAAGCAATGATCAACCTTGAGGTAAAGAATAATTTTCAAGTTACCAGCAACTCACAGCAATCACACATACACACATACTTACACCAATACAGTAATTACATACAGTTCCTTAAAAGGTAGATTCCCTAACACCAGGGCGTAACTAAAAAAAAAAAATGAAGAATTTCAAAGCTGGCTGAAAAATGCCCTCATAAGGATCACCCAAGACGGAGCTCCCACCGCATTCTGATCACAGCCTTGCGGAGATCATGAGACCTGGCCTTTGCAGGCAAGAGTTGCTTGTCATTCAAAGCGTTTTCCCGGAATTCCAGACAGCCTCTGCAGTAGTCCCTGACATTCTTCCAGAAAAACACTATAAACAAATACTAATTACCCTTGTTGCTGCACATGGAGAATAGAGGCACATTTTGCTGCTGGGGCAGCCCATTTTCCAGCTTCTGTCTCCAAGTCCCCCCGCCCCTCGCACTGTCCAAGAAGCATACAGGTGGCTGTGCCACCCACCAGTCGGGTCTGTCTACATTCAAAGCTCTAGCAGGAGGCTCGCCATTGGCCCTCGGGCGTCTTACTTCATGTCCTGCAGGTTACCGTGCGCCTCGGATCCCTCTCTCACAGAAGCTGATACTGCAGCTTCTGCCTTTGGCACAGGCAGCCTGCGATTACTTAAAGCCACAGCCTTTCATTTATGAAAAACGAGAGCCAGGCATTAGACTGATCGATTGCCACTTAGTTAAATATCAGCTGCAACGAGGGGAAGAAAAACTGACCCTCTCTGCTTGGATAATGGAGTTATTTTTAGACTTCATGAGCCTTTTTCCTCTCCTCTCTAATTGAGGTCATTAGATGATCACACTTACTAATAGAAAAGGGAAACTTGTTCTTCAAAACCCATATACTAAATGAGGTTATGAACTAGGTGAAGGGCAAGGAAAGGGGCGTGCTGTCGTTTAGCATTTTAAATGACATTATGAAATGAGCAGTGTTTTAAAATCAGTCCGAAGCACTCGTTTGGGAGTTGGAGATCCCCTGTATTTTTAACTTTTGCTCTGTTCTCACCTCTCAGTAAGAGCAAAGGCAGTCGAGTCTAAAGGCCAGTACTGAAACATGGTCAACAGGAACTTGGATTCCAGAGACAATTTTCACTGAGTACCTTTCTGCCTCAATGGTATTGTAAATGCTTTGTTTTTAAAAACATGGTATTAAGTTGTTAGCCTCCCCTGCCACGCATATACTCACCTCCAGTCTTGTCAACACCACCTTCTCTGGAATGCAGGGCTTTTCTTTACTGACTCACATAAACCTTCTGTGAATGCTAAATGTCATAGACATCATCCCCCTCCCCCAAATGCATAGAAAGCCCATTTACTCTTCTAAATCGGTTGGTAACTTATTACTTCAAACTAATTAACCAAGCATTTTTCATAGCAGATGCTGTGAAAATATGAAAAAGATTTAAGACAGAGTCCCTGCCTTCAAGGAGTGTGGGACCTACCTAGAACTAAAACATCCAGGCCCATTTTTCTGGTCATCTATCAAGGCAGATGACCTCATTGGATGGGAAGAAGTAGTGAAAAAAACCAAGTGCTTTAAATATATGATCCACAGGTGAAATGCTGACCCCAGTGCTCATACTGTAACAGACACATACTAAGTGTTAGTGTCTGCCTGACTCTCCCTGGTAGCTTGGCCTTTACATATACTTACCCTTTACTTGTAGATGATAAAATGCATTTAATGTCCCTTAGATACTGATGTACTGTTTCTTTTTACTCAGCTGCTCCTAGATCAGTGTTTCTGTCTGAGATGATAAACTCTTAACAGTCCAGATAACAGGCTGATTCCATTCTCTTTGTATTGTAACATGCAGAATTTCACACAATGTGAAAAGAAAGAAAGGTAGGAATCTGGATGGGAAAATGCCTTTATGCTCATGCATTAAATATATGAAATGCTCCAAGAAAAAAAAAATGGATTCACCATAATTGAATTTGGAGTCCCTGGGACACAGGCACTTAGTCTCTGGCTGTGGTCCCATCGGTGTGGCTGCATTTTTGCTAGCCACTGGGTAGCATCAACAGCACACGGGATCTTGCAGAGAAGAGCCACATCAGACAGCTCAGACCTGTGCTGCATCTGACCTCCTCCCCATCACCCACACAGTGAATTTGCTCAATGCATTTACATCTTTTTGTTCTGAGACAATTTTACCGCTAGTGTCATTCAAAATTCACCCTTTTTAAGGTGCTACTTTAGGTTAAATTCCACTTCCAAAAAATAAAAATAAAAAGATTTGGAGGCACTTTGAAGAATCACTCAGAGGTTTGCCGAGGGTGACTTCAGTCCTGTTCAAGCTTACCTAGAAACCCACCCATAGAATATTTCACGAAAAAACTGAAATTACTACCCTCAATACTGTTGATCGCTTTGGCTATCTGTGCAGAATACTGTCTAAGAAAGGATAAACCAAGAATTAGAAGAAACTAAAGTAACATTAGTGTGTCTTTTGAGAAACAAAGAGTGTGACATTAGTTCCCAGATTCATGAGACATTAGAATGCCTGATATGTGATGAAATGTCTGCCACTTAAGTGGTAAACTTACAGTTATTAAACAGACTTGGAACAAAAGGGTAAGTGATAGTTCCAACGGTCTCTTAACCACTTTTACCCATAATCTAAGGTTCTAACGCCATTTAGAAAGAAAAGGTTAGCTATAGCAAAATACAATACATAGACATACAATGTCTATGTATCATGTATATAAAATATACACATTGTATACATATACGGTATGTATGTATTTTACATATATATAGTGTGTGTGCGTGTGTGTGTGTGTATATATATAAATATATATACACGCACACACAGAGTATATATTCTTCTGTAATGGGAATGAAAACTAAAAGGTGATGGGAATTTTTAAAATTGCTTAACTTTGACCATGATTTTGTTTCTCCAACTGTTTTATTTTCATTTTATTTATTTATTTATTTATTTATTTATTTATTTATTTATTTGAGACAGGGTCTCACTCTGTCACCCAGGCTGGAGTGCAGTGGCGCGATCCTGGCTCACTGCAACCTCCGCCTCTTGGGTTCTTGTGCCTCAGCCTACTGAGTAGCTGGGACTATAGGCACATGACACCACACCTGGCTAATTTTTCTATTTTTTGGTAGAGATGGGGTTTCGCCATGTTGGCCAGGCTGCTCTGGAACTCCTGACCTCAAGTGATCTGCCTGCCTCAGCCTCCCAAAGTGTTGGGATTACAGGCGTGAGCCACCACACCCAGCCTCCAATTGTTTTATAATAGTACTCAGCATACATTACACAATCAGTAAATATTTGCTGATTATAAAATAAAGAGAGCAAAGAACATGTACATAAGACTTTATACTCATCCTACACCTGGAATTCCATCTACTCCGTTCATATGTTCACTCACATACACATTGTGTTGTCTATTAGAGCTGCTAAGGTGGTTTCTTAAGAAAGAACTAGATGCAAATCCTGCCTTTAGTAAACTTGCTGTCTTAAAAAGCAAAACAAGCATTAAACCACTATCTCTAATGTAACATAGAGAATGAAAGAGAAGCATATATGCTCCTGGAATCCAGAGGTGGACATAACATAGATCTAGAAGGCCAGGATATCATTCATTAAAGACTGAGTTCTGGACTGGGTGTGGTGGCTCACACATGTAATCTCAGCACTTATGGGAGGCTGATGTGGGTGTATCACCTGAGGTGAGGAGTTCAAGACCAGCCTGGCCAACATGGTGAAACCCCATCTCTACTAAAATTACAAAAATTAGCCGGGTATGGTGGTGAGCACCTGTAATCCAAGCTACTCAGGAGGCTGAGGCAGAAGAACCGCTTGAACCCGGGTGGCGGAGGTAGCAGTGAGCTGAGATTATGTCACTGCATTCCAGCCTGGGTGACAAGAGCAAGATGCTGTGTTTAAAAAAAAAAAAAAAAAAAAAAAAAAGCGGGTTCTGGAACTGTATTCAGTGGAGTCAGAATTCCTTGGGTATCCGGACCTAACTTTAGGTGTAAGGTGAAATTCACCCACAGTACAATTGTCTGAGAAAGTCACTAAGAGCTTGCCATGCTGTGGACAGACAATGCCTCTCTCTGTAGATCCAACCTGCTGAGTTTTTCCTCTAGTGTTGGATCTACTCTTTCTCTAACTCAGCACCTGATACAGGCCTTGGGCTGTGTTTAGGGGCCAGGTTGTATGAGGGAAAAGTATCTTTAAACACTAAGATTGTGGAGAGTATAGAAGGCTCATGCCACAGGAGGTGTTGAGGAACTGAGCAGACACCTGAAGGGAGAGAGGACTCCTGACCTTCGTCTCAAAGACTCCTGGGCTAGCAGGGCACACAAGGTGGACCTGTGTTCTTCATTTAATTTGCATTTTCCTTTTTTTTTTTGGGATGGAGTCTTGCTCTGTAGCCCAAGCTGGAGTGCAGCAGCATAATCTTGGCTCACTGCAACTTCCACATCCTGAGTTCAAGCGATTCTCCTACCTCAGCCTCCTGAGCAGCTGAGACTACAGGTACATGCCACCACGCCCAGGTAATTTTTGTAGTTTTAGTAGAGATGGGGTTTCACCATATTGGTCAGGCTGGTCTCAAACTCCTGACTTCAGGTGATCCACCTGCCTCAGCCCCCTTAAGTGCTGGGATTACAGGCATGAGCCACTGTGCCTGGCCTGCATTTTTCTTACTTTGGTTGTCTGTGGACTCAATCTATGTAAATTAAGTGTAAGTGGTGATGTGATGCTGCAGTAAAACAGATCTGAACATGTAGGTACTGGGGGCGACCCAGTGACGATATTTGAACGAAGGATGAAGTACAGGAAGTTTATAGGACATTTTCAGTTGACAGTGCCCTACATCTAGGTTTACTTCCTGGTTCTCCTCTTGCTAGCTGTCTGACAGCAGGCAAATTATTTAACTCTATTCCTCAAGTTTCTTATTTGAAAATTCTAACTTGTGTCTTTGGTGAGGATTTAAATAAGGCAAGTAAGACTATCTGGCACTTAGTAAATACCAGGTTGGTGCAAAAGTAATCGCGGCTTTTGCCATGATGGCAAAATAGAAATTACTTCTGCACCATACTAGTGTTCAATAAATCCCTCTTGCTTCACCTCCATCTCTTTATGTACGGCTAGAGCACCTGGGCTTGAGAGTAACATTAAAAGGGGCACTTGCTGCCAAATGATAGAAAGCCTTAGAGTCCCAGCTAAAAACCAGAGTCTCCCCAAAAGAAAGTAACAATGTGAGTTATGCAGGTAATTAAAATTTCCTAGTAGCCACGTTGAAAAAAGTTGAAAAAGATGAAGCTAATTTTAATATTTTAACCCAAATTATATAAAATATTTCAACATATTCAATATGAAAATTATTAATGAGATATTTTACATCCTTTGTTGTCATTCTACATTTTTGGAATCCATGTGTATTTTACACTTACCACATATCTCAAGTCAACGGATTACATTTCGAATGCTCATAGTCTCATAAGGCTAGTGGCTACCACATTGGACAGATCAGCTCTAAGATAAGGGAGAACTACTTTAAGATTTAATCAGCAGCATGGGATGCTTTGCTAAGAGGAAGCTGTCAGCAATGCTTGGGATGAATTAAAGGGGAGAAAGAGTGCAAGCCTAATGATTGGTTAAAAAGCTGCTATCATAGTTCGGCCTGGTTGGCTCACACCTATAATCCCAGCACTTTGGGAGACTGAGGTGGGTGGATCACCTGAGATCAGGAGTTCAAGACCGGCCTGGCCAATATGGCGAAACCTCGTCTCTACTAAAAAAATATACAACAACTAGCCAGGTATGGTGACGGGCAACTGTAATCCAATTACTTGGGAGGCAGAGGCAGGGGCATCACTTGAACCCGGTAGGCAAAGGTTGCAGTGAGCCGAGATCATGCCATTGCATTCCAGCCTGGGTAACAGAGTGAGACTCCATCTCAAAAAAAAAAAAAAAAAAAAAAAAAAAGTTGCTATCATAATCTAGTGGACAGCTATCCAGGGTCTGGGCAAGTATGACATTAGTGGAAATGGCAAAGACATAGGAAGAGGAGAAACACTGAAATGAGAGTTCACAGGACTTGACCGACATCATGAGGAGGATAAAGGAGAGAAAATAGTTGAGGACGGGGGCCATTAGGCTGAATATAGTAAAATAAAATAATTGGTTTTTCTCTAAATATCAAAACTAATTGTTCCCTACATTTGATAGTATATAGTTTCTAGTTAGCTTAGTTGGTTATACAAACACACTCTTGAGTTCCTTTCTTACAAATGAAAGAGAAACAAAAATACCGTATACTTTTACTATAACTAAAAAATTAGGTAGTCTCCTTCTCCCTCAAAAAACAAACAAACAAACAAACAAAAACACTGGGCCAGGCATGGTGGCTCACACCTGTAATCACAGCATTTTGGGAAGTTGAGGCGGGCGGATAACCTGATGTCAGGAGTTCAAGACCAGCCTGACCAACTAAAAATACAAAAAAAAAAAAAAAAAAATAGCCAGGCATGGTGGTGCATCCCAGCGGAAGCGGGAGAACTGCTTGAACCTAGGAGGCGGAGGATGCGGTAAGCTGAGATCGCGCCATTGCACTCCAGCCTGGGCAATAAGAGCAAAACTCTGTCTCAAAAAAAAAAAAAAAATTCTGGAGAAAGCCGTAAAATATTCATCAAGAATTCAATGAAACTGTCTACTAGTCTGGTCGCTTCCCCAAGGCAGAGACCAAGTTTCATGCCTGTCTCTCCCCGCTGCCTAAATAGGCAACCATATCACAGGGGCCTCTGTGTGAAACCAGGACAGGTTTGTCGATCTGAACTGAACTACAGAACAACCAAAATAAACAGTTTTCTTTTCGCTTTTAATTTTTTCCCTCTGTTGCCTAGACTGGTCTTGAACTCCTGGCCACAAGCAATCCTCCCTCCTTGGCTTTCCAAAATGCTGGGATTACAGGCATGAGACACAGTACTTAGCCAGTTTTTTTTTCCCTTTGCATTATCATGTATATCCACCTTTAAAACTGTGATTAAAAAATATCTAAGGAGCTCAAGTTATATTCTCTTATCAGTGTCCCCCTTAATTACAGATTTATTGCTATGTAAGTAACATGTTGATATAAACTCGGTTTTCTTGATGAATTTTAGCCAGTTCCTGAGGTAACGTCCCTGAAGAATATGAGGGAAGAGTAACAATACGGCAAATCTGCTTTGCTTTTGTTGCACTAAAGAGATTATTTTAGAAATAGATGGAAAGAAAGAATCCCCAGATATGATTCTGGGAGTTCCCTCCAAAGTGTCCTTTAATCCATAAATATAACCAACCTCATTTTTCACAGCATTAAACTAAGTGTGATATGAAAAGCTATACACAGGCTGAGCATGGTGGCTCATGCCTATAATCCCAGCACTTTGGGAGGCCGAGGTGGGTGCATTACCTGGAGTCAGGAGTTCGAGACCAGCCTGACCACCATGGAGAAACCCCATCTCTATTAAAAATACAAAAGCTTAGCCGGGTGTGGTGGTGCATGCCTGTAATCCCAGCTACTTGGGAAGCTGGGATAGGAGAATCGCCTGAACCTGGGAGGCAGAGGCTGTGGTGAGCCGAAATTGCGCCACTGAACTACAGCCTGGGCAACAAGAGCGAAGTTCCATCTCAAGAAGAAAAAAAAGACAGAGGAAAGCTACACACAGACAAACAGAAAAAATAAGTGAAAAAATGCTAATGCTAGTTTAGGTCTAGAAGCATACAGCAGTATAACAGGCAATTATGTTTTTGCTGTTACCATTCTAACAAGAGACTTTAGGGGAGAAAAAGAAAGTGAAAAGATGTTTCCATCCCAAATTTCTAGAGACTGACTCAGGTATCTGGTGAACTGACAAAAATGTAACGGGATGAATTACATGTGATCTTTTCCATCATTTACCTAAAGATATTCCCAAGGCAACCTCATGAGCAAGGTCCTCCCTGTGCCCCACCCCCGACTTCAATGAGAAAGGCTCTTTCTAGGATGCACATCCTTACCTCAGACAGTAGATGCTGAATCACGACTGTCAGTGCTTCAAACTTGGTATTACCACAGGCAAGAAGCTGCTTGAGCTGCAGGATAAATCCACTTTGGTTTTCACATTTTGTTTTATATTGCGCCAATTCAAGTGTTTTCTCAGAGGACAGCACATCGGGAGCCGTTTGTGTCTGGATACATAAACTTCGGGGATTCTTTTGCCTGCCCTTTTCAACTGCAAAAGGGATTAACACAGGCACAGATAGGTGAGGTTAATTTCTAAAATCACCACCACAAGGGTTCAAAAACAACCAGATAAGCCACGGAAATGCATTTAAGTTATGTTTCTGTAAGGAATGCATATGGATGAGAACTGGAATGAGTCAGAGATCTAGATGGTTGGAATTCACAAACACAGACAGTGACTTCAGTTTTGACTTTACAAGATTTATGCGGAACAGAGAATTAGGAACAGGACACAAATAGATTTGACAACCCAGAAACACAAAAACTGTGCTCAAAATGATGTTATTCTCCTAGTTTCTCATTTTCTGGTTAAATTGGTAGAGTAACCCGACTGATGAGAAGACTGACTTTTCTGATCTCACATGCTGAAGGAAACACACAAATCATTAGACTTAAATTAAATGCCTTTCTCTCCTCCCATATATTTTCTACAAATTTCTCATCTTTTCCCCGATGATGGCCTAGTCATTACACAGATTTATATTGCAGATGAGTCATTTTCCAATCTCTAATAAATCATAACATACATCGAAAATATACTCAGACTTTGCCTCTTTAAGTTCACTATTACGAGTACTATACTCTTGACTATACTATTCCATTTTCTGTCAAACACAGGCTTTGTTGGTCTTTTCTCCCAAGTAGTAATAACAGCTTAAGTAAGTTTTTTAAAGCACATGCTAACAATCTAAATCCACCAAAATGCCATGCTAAGTGATTCTTCCCTTCCTGTGCTATGGTGTCCTGGGAATTATCTTGTTTTAAATAAAAAACGGTTGGAACCATTCCAAATATGTCAGTCACTTTGAGTATCAAACAGAATTGGAAAAACAGGAAATGAACTGCTTAGCTTCTTGAAATAAACAAGCCAAGTAATCAAAACAAATCTAAATCTGAGAAAAAGACGCAAGAAACAAACAAAAAAAAGTTTCCGTATTTTAACAGTCTTTCACTATGGCACCCAGATTTTGTGGTAACAAACAAATCTTAGACAACTTTTAAAGAAATTCAGTGATTATTTTCTCTCATTTTTCAGGAAGAGCAAATTACTACAGTGATTGCTTAAAGGAAAATAAGGAAACATCAATACTCACGTTCTAAGAATAAACGGCAAAATATATTGAATAAACTCTAAGTTTTAAAACCAGAAAAAAAGGCTCTTATTTTCTATGGCTGCACTGCATGGTTAAATTACTCATATTTGTATCAATACTTGATAATTCTCGGTTCTAAAATGATTAAAATATCCATTGTTCCACTGTGTCTTTGTAATACTTGACAAGAGGAAGTATTTATCCATAACTCTTTATTATTCGTAATTATTACTAGCTTATCAACAATCATCACTTCCACAAATATAGAAAATAGCCAAGTTAATATCATATTACAGTCCTGAAGAATGAATTATTAGTCACTAACTGTATTAATGAAACATAATCTAAATATTTGACCATGAGATTAATATTCCTTTATGTCATTTCCTAAATGTTTTTAGAAACTGTCACATAACATATAATAATAATTACACAGTGTGTTACTGAACACAGTGTATTCTCACTTTCCCTCTCTTTTCATCCTCCCAATGACTCCAGATAGTGAAGAGGAGGCTTATGGGTGTGAAAGGTCTTATCTGGTTGTAGACAACTTCTATGGGAATCCAGATTCAAAGCCAGAACCCAGGCCTCTGATGCCAAGTCTCTGCTGTTCCCACACATTTTGGAAAGAAGATTAGGTGGTGATGTAATATATGACATACATAAAAATAAATATGTACGCAATAAATCTAGTATCTTCCTTTAATACATTCAAGCCCATTATCTGATATTTTAACAAACTCACATATAAACATCTATGTGCTATATAATTTCATAAACAAAAATTTTTTAATTATTTGACTATCTAGAATTTACTGCAACAAATATAAACACAAGTTCATTCTCCTAAAATCATTTCTATATATCCTATCAAAACTTAGTTAAAAATTTATTGATAACTGCTTTATCATTTCCTGAGTCCTGAATAACACTGTTTCTCTTTCTAGAATTTCTATGCTAATCAATGTTATTTTTAACACAATTTAGGAGCTTTAAAACTATCAGTTTATAATTATTTACAAAATCTGAGTGGTGAATCTTTTACATTAATATTTTGGAGAAAATATTCATTTATATTCTTGCTTTTTGCTTATAAATCCATAACAAAAATATCACAAAATACATGTAATTGTACTAACAATGTTTACTTTTGAAGGGAAGGTAACAGGAATCAGATAGCTAAAAGGTATCCAAAAGCATTTTTTATACTTTTTAACCATGAGGTAAATATATTACCTATTCAAAAGTTAAATATAAGAAGTAGATTACTTTTAAAAGATAAAGTGAAATTTGAGGACATACATTTTTTATGTAATACTTAGCTATCAAGAAAATAGTCTATGCAGAATTTTTCCTTGGGAAAACTATACAGGAATATAAACGTTACACAAAGTTTGTTAGTGATTACTCTGAACAGAATACTTTTATGATTAAGGAGGAAAGAACACATTGACGTATTCATCTAAGAGTACGTGTCTTCAAATTTTAAAATGAGAGCAAATAAGCAAACAGACCGCCCTCTACGTGGAGCTGGAAACTCATGCTGTGCACTCAATCTTCCGCTCTATCTACTGTGCTCCCTAAGGATGAAGTGTTAGCACATGGCAGCCAATGACCCAGTTTCCACATCCTTCCCACTCCCCACACTCCTGGCTCAGCTGAAGCTCAGAAATGACGCAAAAATCTCCAAGGATGCTCAAAGTCCCAAGGCTCATAAATAGGTACTTCACAGAACTGAAAAGCCAGGGGTTTCCCTTAAATCCTGCAGGATTCATTAGCTACACGAAATTGGCATAATAGCCAAACTTTGCTCTTAGCCCCGTTTATCAGCATGTTACTGTTTTGATAACAAACCTTTTACCTTTTATACAATAGTATAAAATACTCTATTTATTGTACCTATTAACAGAACATGTTCTGAATTCAAAGGACCTATTTAATCAGAAACCTTAAAATTAAATGTTAACTTCTATATCGATTCAGATTTTTTCTCAACAAGATAATTACCACCATCAGCTGTGATCCAGCCTTACTGGGAATCACTGTAATGAAATGGCAACCTCCATCAGGAAAACAAAGGCCAGAATCATACACATTTGTTCATTTGGAAAACAGCTGGATTACACGGCTGGCTATCTTTGTTTTCTACTCAGAAACCTCAATTTAATAAAACTTAAAACTAGTGCAATGAAGTAATGTATCATCTTCTTAAAGAAAGTAGTTGGTTAAAGAGGAAGATGTCCATTTCTCACTCAAGTCACTTAGGCAAATAGACCACCATGTCTCAAGACTGAAAACAATTTTGAGAGAAAAACCTACCCATGAAGACATGGACTAACCATCACCACATACTAGCAGCTGAGGACACATCCATTCTAGCCCAAACAACTCAGGTATTTCCTGAATCTGCTGGCTTTCCCAATTATTAAAATCAAGCTAGAGACAAGACCTACTGAGGAAGTTTGCCTTAGGTTCCGTGAAACACAAACTAAACACGGAATTTGGAAACTACTGTTGTCTACTTTTGTGTCCACTCACTGACCTTCTCACTCACTCGTGAAATATATTCATTAAAATCTACCATGAGGGCACTGCTGTGGTGGGTGTGCACCTGCCCTGGTGCTTTAGGGGACAGGAAAGGTATCACCTAAGAGGGTGGTATTGCCCAGAGAGGCACAAAGACACCAAAGATCTCTGCTGACTCATGCTTCCCTGGTGCTCATCTCTTCAACTCCAAGTATCAAACTATCTGTGTAAAGGTTGACAGTCACAGACTGGATGGTGTGTGCTTTCCACAACATATTGCATTAAAAACTAATGTTTGTGGGTTGACAAAACACAGGTTATGAACTCAGAGGCTAGTGAAGGGTCTCTTCATCTCTCTTAGCAGTGTGGACAGACTGAAAATTCCCTTCTTTCTGCCCTATCTAATCCTACACATCTAAAAGCCCTCATAGTGACTGCTACACAAAGTTCTTTCTGTCAGTGTTTCCCCAGCATCTGGTGGCAGGTGCTTATCCTGGGATATTTCAATAAAAACCAAGCATTAAAATCAGAATTACTGGAAATTGTTTTCTGACAAGAGGGAGTACCCAGTATGAAATGATCACCCAAATGACTACTGCTCAACCTGTAAACATCCACAGCATGCCTTCCTCACAGACTGGTACTTGCTCTCACGAAACGGTGTGGTCGAGACAGCCATACGCCATCCACGATGGCAAAATGATTTGACAATCATCTGCTAAAGTCATGTGTACAGTGTGTGCGAGCACAGCAGAGAAACACCTAGATCTGGGGCAGTCAAGAAAGGGTTCCCAGGGCAGTCTGGATGGACATTTGCACATCTGGCAGAGAGAAACAAAGGACAGGCAGAGGAAGGGCACTGCAAGGAGACGGAGCTAGCAAACACAAAGGTGAAACAGGGCAAGAGTCCCAGAAGCCCTGCTGTCAGCACAGCCAGCACTCCCAAAAGCTAAAGTCAAATGAAGCCGTGCCAATAGGTGTGAGAGTGGAAACCAACAGGGGTGAGAGCATGGAGACCACGCAAGGTTTTAACTTGGAGCAGGCAAAGAAGAGCCTGAGCGAGGGCCTGGAGCCACAGTACAGGAGGCTCAGCAGAGCAAGACCGGGAGCAGAGAAGACAGGAGGGAGGTCCTGGAAGAGCAACTCCTGGGCAGTGAGAACAGGCAGGGAAAGAGGAATGTGCACAGGGGGCCTGAGTGGCCACCTGGATCCAGGGACATCCAGGATGAGTCGCAGATTTCCAGCACCTTCCTCATCATATCAAGTGGAGAAGATGAGTGTGTGAGAATGAGATGAGGGCAGAGATGGAGGAAGAGTTTGGGGTGGGATGTGTTGAGAAAGGTCTTATGCCATTCTTGAACACTCTACTCTTGATTCTCTAAAAACAGCCTTTTCTAAACTCACCTGCTTTCCACGTTTAATCACTGCCATGTAATTTTCCTGAGGAGTAATCAGCTCTTTATCTCCCAATGTCCTGAAGACTGCTCCACCCCCAGCAGAAGAATATGACCACACGCACCTTCTAGTCATAGCAATTTAACAATGAGCTCTTGGTAACCTATGCAATCTCACATACAATTTTTTAAAGTTATCATTTGTGTCAATTATGAGTTTATGTTTGTATAAAGTTTTCTAGTGTTCTTTTCATTAGCTGAATACTGTAAGAGTTAACAGTAGTAACAATTTTGGAGAAATATTTTTCTATTCTAGGTAGACATGGCATTTACTGAATATGGAAAATCTTAAGCTCAGCAAAGCAGTGTTTAGACATTTAAAATTATCCAAGCCAATTCTTTGTCGGGGGTGGGAGGAGGCTTTAAGATGCCTCAGCATTTAAACTTTTCATTACTGTATTGGTAGAATTTGTTGCTATAGCTCATATTATATGAAAAGTGGTTCTACTTCTTTTCTTCACATTAGAAGCAGATTAGAGAATGGAAAGCATGTTCACATAAAAATTCCTGTTTTGGGTTAATTACGCTTACAAAATTTTTCCCGAAGCCACAGTTCAAACTTGTCCGTAACTATTTTTCACGTAGCTGGCAGGAAAAAAGCAGATTTCTCACGCTCTTATGTACCTAAAATGGACTACTAACTCGAAGAAGAGTTAATAGAAATTCACCACCTTCAGAAGTGCTTTTAAGAAGGCATTGCCTCCCTCTTACAGCAACCAAAACAGTGTGGCACTGGTCTAAAAACAGCCACATAGATCAATGGAACACAACAGAGAACCCAGAAATAAAACCACATGCTTACAACTAATTCATCTTTGACAAAGTCGGCAAAAATATATACAATGGGGAAAGGACACCCTACTCAATAAATGGCACTGGGAAAATCAGAAGAGAGAAACTGAAGCCCCATCTCTTTTCATACGCAAAAATTAACTCAAGACAGATTTACGACTTAAATGTAAGACCTGAAACTATAAAAATCCCTAGGGGGGAAAAAAAACTAGAAAAAACTCTTCAGGATATTGGCTGAGGCAAAGAATTCACGACTAAGATCTCAAAAGCAAATGCAACAAAAACAAAAATAGACAAATGGGACTTAACCTAAAAAGTTCTTCACAGTCACATAGTCAACAGAGGAAACAGACTACCTATAGAAAGGGAGAAAAGATTTGCAAACTATGCATTTGACAAAGATCTAATATTCAGAACTTACAAGGAAGACCAACCACTCAACAAGAAAAAATACAACCCAATAAAAAGTAGGCGATAGACATGAACAGATGTTTCTCAAAAGAAGACACAGAAGCAGCCAACACATGAAAAAGTAGAACATATTAACAAACACTCATCATCAGAGAAAAGCAAATTAAAACCACAGTGAGATACCGTCTCTCATCAGCCAGAATGGCCACTACCAAAAAGTCAAAAAACCACAGATGTTGGCAAGGAGGTGGAGAAAAGGATACACTGTTGGTGGGAATGTGAATTAGTACAATCTCTATGGAAAACAGTGTGGAGATTCCTCAAAAAATTAAAAATAGAACTACCATTCAGCACAGCAATCCCACTACTTTCCCAAAGGAAGAGAAAAACAGACTGTCTTAAAACAGAAATGAAAATTAAAATAGTCAATTTAAACATTAAACATTAGAAATATTTATAATACAAACAATAAATAAAAAGATGACATCATTCTCAAAATACTGAGCAGTTAAGGACAAGCCAGCTGGAACAGAGGTGCCTAGGACTCAGGTCACCATGGAGAAAAAAGGCAAATCTCTCACCCAAAATAGAAACCTCTATTAATCTTAATTTTCCACAGAGCCACATAATTGCTGATGTTTATAAAAAAGACCCTCGTTTTCTAAAGTAACCCAAAGTATTGCCTAAGATAAACACAAATATGACATTCAATATTAGGTATCTTTAAAATCACAACTAGTATATGTTTCTACTAAAGAAAATAACATGCATATAGTAGTAATTAAAACATATAAAATATATATATTACTTATATATATCTATATATAGATAGATAGATAGATAGATATACACACACACACTTTTTTTTTTTTGAGATGGAGTCTTGCTCTGTCACCCAGACTAGAATACAGTGGTACGATATTGGTTCACTGCAACCTCTGCTTCCTGGGTTCAAGCGATTCTCCTCCCTCAGCCTCTCGAGTAGCTGGGACTACAGGTGCATGCTAATTTTTGTATTTTCCTAGAGACGGGGTTTCACTATGTTGGTCAGGTTGGTTGTGAACTCCTGACCTCAGGTGATCCACCCACCTCAGCCTCCCAAAGTGTTGGGATTACAGGCATGAGCCACTGTGCCTGGCCTATTAATAAAATATTATTCTTAGCTCTGAAAGATGCTTTAAAGCTCATAAAAGTATCATAATATATATTAGTTATAGGGTAATTCTCTATTAACTAGAACAAGTTGGTCTAGCGAAACAAGTATTCACTAGACAGAGCTTGCCATATTCATTCAGTATCTCTTAAAGAAAAACACTGCTATCCTTCCCATTTGGAATGCAACTCCAAACCATAATTTATGATTCACGTTCCATTTTTACGTGAAAAAGACACTACATTAAAACATAATTTAGTGTAGTAAAACTCTAACTGAAACTGGTCAGATTAAGACATACTGTCTCTTTCAACATCTCACTTAAAATAACTTATCAAAATCTTGCCTATTGTGAACAAAAGACCATTAACCACTTTATTGTCTTCTTCAATAGAAAGCTGTAACTACAAAAGGGCAGATTTTCATGTCACGGCAAAGCTACAGCTCCAAAACAGCCACAGCCACAGAAGCTTGGAACCAATCTAAGACAAAACGTTTTCAGCCTCATGCCATTCATAAAGTCAGTTCTTAGCAAATGCCTGAAAATGTGGCAAGAGGCCTGCAAAAATCTTTCATGACTGTTTTTAAGGAGAGAGACAAGAACAATCTGGATTCACAGTAAGATAACTAAGGGGCCGTGAAAGGCTACATCTCTCATTCTTCTTCTTCTTGGTCCTTTTGGTTTCTTCAGCATTCTACAAATGCCTGAATTTTATCTTTTTGCACGCAAACTCTAATATATGGTGTTTTTTTTTTTAATAGAAGCTTTCTAATATGGCTTTATTGACATCTACATTTTGTAATACAAAAAACACCAGAGAAATTGAAGTTTATTTACTGTCACCTTAACAGTACATGAAAAAATGCACTGCTAATCCCTAACACATCCATAAATGTACTCCTAATAACATTAAGTATACAAAATCCACATTTAAGGTTGAACACATTCCTTCCCAATGTATTTTATAACTGAAAATTCATTCATTTAGGAAATCAAAAATTAAGACTTATGTCCAAACAACAAAACAACTTGTAAGTTTAATTCAAATCATTACAAAGAGGTAATCAACGCCCCTCCAAAATGCACAGAGAAAAAACAGCAAGGCCTGTGGCAAGACAACTTGTTAAGTAATACACTCCCCTAATTTATCATCAGCCAACATCTGCTTGAGAAATACCTGTTCTGTCTTCTCTGGGGCAGATATTGCAATAGGGCTCTTACTATTTTATACCTGTCTGTGGGACGGAGAGTAGAGAAGTCACATGCTCTACTTCCCAGGCTCCCTTGCAGGTAGATACAGTCATGTGAGTGAGACCTGGCCAATGAGACAGAAGCTTAAGCGACCTGGCACCACTCTTTCCTTCCTTTTCTTCCTCCCTGGAGCAGCCATTGTGACATCATGAGGCAACAGTCATGAGGAAAGGGTTAAGAGGACAGCAGAGATGTGGACTCTGACATGGCGGAGCCACTGCACCACCTCAAAGCTGCTTTTCCTCAGGTAAGACAACTAAGTTGCTTCTTAGTGAAGCTGTTAATTTGATCTAAAAGGAGTCAAAAGTGAATATCAAATGCGAAAATATAATTTGATGAATTTCACCCTAATGAAACAAATGCATTCACATTCTGCCTGCCTCTTATTGAACACTTGTTCAGCAGACACTGGGGTCTACTTGACGGTGCAGGGCAGGAGGAGGGAGAGGAGTAGAAAAAATAACTTGGATACTGGGCTTAATACCTGGGTGATGAAATAATCTGTACAATAAACTATTTCTTGTACAATAATCTGTACAATAAACTCTGTGACATGAGTTTACCTATATAACAAACCTTCCCATGTCTCCCTGAACCTAAAAGTTAAAAATAAAATGGTAAAAGTAAATAGATATTTTGTCCTGATACTACTTCTGCTGTTCCTCAATACGTATGTCCACATGTTCCCCCTTTGCGCTGCAGAAATGACTTTTAATGTCACTAGCTCAGCAGAAATAATTCTGTCTTTAGTGCAGTGAACTGCCTTCACTGGAGTCAAGAAGGAAATTAACCTGTGAGGTTCAAATGGCACTCTTCACAGTAATTAATACAAGAATTTCCAGCTTCATACAAAAACTCAATGCTAAGTGGCAGCAAATATATCTTAGCAAAGTCTTTTCCCTCCACTGACTCGTTATAAAAATAGAACTAATATGCTGAGGCAAAATTCTGAAATAGACCAACTTTAATACTTTGGTAAGAAAGACTATTGCCGACACTTTGGCAAGTCGGTGAGGTCATCACTAGACTTCTTAGAAGATTTTCATCTGTGCCTGATATCCTGCAACATCACACACGGTATCTGACAAATTCACTCTCTCTCTCTCTCTCCTCTCCCCTGTTTACAGAGGAAAGATAACCTGGAGCCAACAACATGCTTTGCCAGAGGTGGATACCACCCAGTAACAGTGTATCAGAGTGCTCAGCACCCTGTGCGTGGGATCAATGAGAAAGCTTGTTCTGGCTGGATGTCTGTAATGGCCAGTCCCCCTCCCACCACATTCTATGCTCAGAAATATTACAACTCTTTTGTTTCCTTGAAGGAGCCCTTCCCCCAGTCCTCCAGGCTTTGACATACTGTTTTCTCTGTCCCAAACACTTTGTTTCTTGGTTACTTCTCCATTTCCTGAGGACCCAACTTAAAAGGCATTTCTACTGGAGGACCTGAATAAAAGTCCCTCCACCTGCTAAGAGCTGCCTGGGCACCCAACCACACCCTGCATTATTACCTGGTGCTCTGTCTCCCATTAAACAGCAGGCTGTGTGAAGGCAGGGTCTGTGTGGGACCCAGTCCCAGCCACACTTTCAGCACCTACCATTATGCCTGGCACACAGTACATGTCTAATGGGTACTTCTGTATGAAATGAATGAATTGATCTGTAACTCAAAAGACCAGTCAGAAGAAAGGCTGGAGGCACAGACCATGTACAAAACTCTTCAGAAAGCCCCATCAACATCTGAGGCTGGATTACACAAAACTGTTAATATTTGGCCACTTTTCACTTATTAGAAGAATAATTTTTTTGTGTGTGGTTTTTTAAGTAGAGACAGGGCCCCGCTAAGTCTCCAGGGCTGGTCCTAAGCTCCTAGCCTTAAGTGATCCTCTTGCCTTGGCCTCCCAAAGTGCTGGGATTCCAGGTGTCAGCCACTGGCACCAGCCAAGAAGAGCAATTTCAATGCTTCAGTATAATAAATGCCTGAACTAGGGTAATGGCAGCAGGTTAAAAAAAAAAAAAAGAGAGGTTTCAAAGGATGGAGTCATAGAGTTTTGCAACCAACTGGTTGTGGATTAATCAGGACAAATAATGATTCAAAGGTGGGGTTTGGCTGGGCACGGTGGCTCATGCCTAGAATCCCAGCACTTTGGGAGGCTGAGGCAGGTGGACTGCCTGAGGTCAGGAGTTCCAGACCAGTCTGGCCAACATGGTAAAACCCCATCTCTACTAAAAATACAAAAAAATTAGCTGGCTGTGGTGCCGCATGCCTGTAATTGCAACTAGTCAGGAGGCTGAGGCAGGAGAATCACTTGAACCTGGGAGGCAGAGGTTGCAATGAGCAGAGATAGCGCCACTGCACTCCAGCCTGGGCAACAGAACAAGACTCCATCTAAAACAAAAACAAACAAAAAACCAAAGATGGGGTCTGATGACCAGACACACGGTGTCATTAAAAGAAATGGATAATTCAGGAGTATTAACTGAATTAAGGAGGAAAAATAAGGAGAGAATTCATTTAGATAAGATGAATTTCCAGACAGAGTATTACACTGAAGGTTTTAAAATCTTCAGCCAGAAGAGTCACAGATGTTGAGGTAAGGGGAACCTGGAAGTCATCTCATCTGAGTCCCTTAGTTTGTAGCCCTGTGAGGGTAGGTGCACAGGGCCATTCACTTAGTTACTAGCAGAATAACAGCTATCATCCAGGACTCCTGGAATCCAGGTCAACATCATCAAGGCAACCAATACCACTTCCTTCACTAAAGAAACAAGCCCAAGTTACTGCTGACAGTCCACTTAAATAAGAGCCACCGCGATGGCTTCAACATCCATTTGACGGACAATTTCTCAGACGTTAAAATGACATAATATGGATAAGCTCACAAAAGATTTATATTGGGAATAAGGAGAATTATATTCCTTACATAATTTTAAAAAGCTTCCAACACACAAAACACTTTCTCCATCCCTGATTTTCCTTGGATCTAATAAAATTACAGCAAAATTTGCAGTTGCAAAATACGTATGCCAAAAATTCTAAACAGAGGTCCCAGGTTTTAGTCCTATCTCTTCCATTTACTGTATGTGTTTGGGCAAGGGAATTCACTTCTCTGGGCCTCAGACTTCCTGGTATGAAATTAGATAGATTAGATCACCTCTACGTGCACTCTAGCTCAAAAAATTATGACTGCAAATAAACAAAAAATACTTGTATATGAATTTAGAAAATAAAATGTGCCCAATACATCACTATTAACTAAACTCTGGTAACAGAAGCCTTGTATTTTTTGTAAGCTGTCTTGGAAAGCTATCTGCTTCACAACAATACTACAAACAACTTAGAATATCTACTCCTAGAGCCCTGGTTAAGTAAATAATGACTTACCCAACAATGGAATGTTACAGGACTACTTTTTAAATGAGGAAGATAAACATGGGATCATATGAAAATCTAAAATACATTAACTTTAAAAAGGTATAGAATATACAGTACGCTTTTATCTCTGTGTAACAAAAAAGAATATAAAAGACCTAGATTTACATGTGATTGGAAATGTGCAGGAAAGCTGCCTCCACCGAGAGCAGGCAGGGCCCCTGGGGAAGAGAGAGACTCACATAGGATTGCACAACCTTCCACACTGTTTACTTTTAACTTGGAGTGTAGATTACACTATTTTTTTAAAAACTTGTTAAAATTAAAAGCTATTTGGAGCTACTTTAGATCATACAAATTATGGCAAATACAGGGTACTTTTTTTTAGTTTTTTTCCCCACCTATTAATTTTTTCAGTTGGAAGGGCTGCAGCCGCCCAAGGCTGGGAGAAAAAGGCCACCGCCGACCACCTCCTTGCTGCCTTCCCCATTTGTCTTCAGCTGTCAGCTCAGACTGAAAGGGAAACGCTGGCAAACTCAAATGACAGGTCAAGGGGAGTTATGAAACATGAGAGAGAGGTGCTGGAAAAAATGAGAATTCTCCTATAGAGAAGGGAGATGCCTCTGGGAAAACTAAAGACAGCTGAAAAAAAATCACCAGGGACAGAGATGAGCCAAGTGGAAAACAAAATACATGAGGTGGTCACATGTACATGAAGCAGAAAAAAAAATCTATTTACATTCTCATCAAACCATCCTGTGACACTTAACACTGACCAGCCCAAAACAAATCTAACAGTACCGCAGTTACCTATTTTACAGAATAAAATTGATTTACTGTAGTTGTAAATATCACCTAGAACAAAAGTAGCAATGTAGGACAACCCAATCCCCTAAAAGTGAGCGGACAGGTCAACATGTGCCTAAAATATATGCTAAATGTATGTTCATCTTAGGCACAGAAAAGAAAAACTAGATACAAACAAAAACCTCAGGGGAAGTATTTTGAGACTGCAAACGTTTTTACTATGAAGACTGGAAAACTAGATTTGTGATTCACTTATTACCTCCCTGCAGCCAGTAGGATGTTTTCTTTCAGAAGTGTTTAAAATACAGAAATCTTTTAGCCTATGATAATTAACTGTCAAAATTTCACTCAGAAACTATCCAGTGAAAAACCATAGAAACCTTCTCATAACCCCACAGGAAAAAGAAATATTCTTCTAAATTTGCCTATGTCCTGTTTCCCAACCATTTGAAGTAAAATGTAATTTAACAGGTGCCGATTTTCACAGATTTGGCCGGTGACAGAGAAAAGAGCTAGGGAACAACACCAAGGCAACAATTCTGTCTTCCATAAACACAAACACCACCGTCTGCTTGCAAACGGTAAAAGTATTATGCACTTATGCTGAAACAACAGAAAACGATTTTAAACGAAGCCTAATCTCTCATTAGAGAGAGCTTTCCTTCTCCAACCATCTGTTTCCTTGGAAAAATCTCTGATAAACATCTGGAAATGAATGAATGATGTCCCCCCGCGCAACACTAAAGAAAGATCTATGCAAGACAGACCTGCATGGAAAACAACCGTGCTTCTCCTAAACCCTGAAGGCAGGCGAAGGTTTCGAAGCAATCCTTTGGCTGTCAGTCGTACGTGGATGGTGGATAAGGAGAATTTGGGAGACAACAACATGTCTTCGGAGCAGGTGGAGAGATTTCACAGAAAAGGTAGTTTCCATGGACTGTCACATACTGTCTTTTTATATCCAGTGCTCTTCAAAGCCAAGAAATACAGTGAGAGGAAGCATGCCTACACAGCAATGTCATTCCACCAGAGGCACAGAAGAAAAATATCCCCAGGGCTGGCCAGGCTGTTTCTGGCTTCCGTTTTCACTTCCAGATGTGGCCAGAACGATGCTCTTGCTCTGAGTAAAATCTCCTTCCTGCAGCTCCAGAAGCAGCCTCTGAATTACATCACACTGTGCACGCTTGTCGAGTTGTTATGGTTTTCATCGGAGATGGGAGATGGTAAAGGGGAGGAGAAAGTGGGTGGTCTTAGGAGCTTTACAGAACAACCAGTAACATCACAGATCCTGCAACCACTTGAAAGATCTCTAGGGGAAATTAACTACTTCAAGTGCCTCATGTTTATTTCATAATTAGAAAAAGATTATGATTTCATGAAAGTAAACTGTGTCCTGATTTTAACATTTTTCACTACTTATATTTGCACTAATAACATGAGCATTTTTTTCTCTAGATATTTCACATGTAAACCTATATTTAAACCTGATATTTTGGAAGAAGTTTTTTTTTTTTTAAAAAAAGACCAGGCAATCAATGTTCTCAACTACAATATTTAATAAAATTTCTATTCTAATATGTTAATAACAGATTGTCAAAAGGTTAAAGTTCAACTTTAATTACCATGTGCTGAGGACCTCACAAATTATCAACAATAAAAGATTAATGTGGTTTCTCTACCAGATGTACTATCAGAGTTCCAGAGGAATAGTCCATCAGAAAGGCATATTCTAAAGACTGAATTTACTGCTTTTATGTAATTGCATTTATGGAACATCATGTGGTCTTTTCTAGTGGTCTTTTAAGACTAGGAGTGTGAGGGAGGCACAGTTATGAGTATCTCTTGACGGTTATCTACTAATTTTTATTTAGGGAGAGTGGCTTGTAAAAGTACATTAAAACACAATGGCAAAACCAAAATAACTTGAAAAACAAAGGGACTTAAGAATTAACAACAATATGCCCACTTAAGCTAATTCCATTAAACTGGGAATAGCCCGAGCTCTTAACATTTTTTTTAAATTTTATAAAGTTCAACAAAACAATGTGTTAAAAATGTCCTATACTTGTTTCCAAGATTTCCTAGGAAATAAGATTTAGAAATAAATGCAGAATTGTTACCACAAATAACCCTATTAAGTGCTATTAAAACTGGTTGGAAACAGTTACTCTTTTACAAATTTGATCAAGTATTTAGGGTATGAAGAGGGGAGGAGAGAAGGAGGAAGGGAAAGTTTAAATAAGTCTTCTTCCCTCAGGCCCCCTCCCTCTTCACTCAAGCCTCCAACTTGCCATTTTAGAGGCTGTCAGCCAAGGGAGACAGACCCAATAACCTGCCACGGGTTCCTGTGAGAAAGATACACGGGTTCCTGTGAGAAAGATACACCTAGTTCATACACTGACAACGAACCTTCTAAATACGCTCACTGCAGCATGGCAAGTGAAGCACAAATGATCAAGGAAGTAGAGTTAAGACAAGCTGCTTTTAGGTGTTGTCTTTTTACTTCATCCCAGTTTGTTATTACTAAAAAACCTAAACACCTTTTCCTATCAGATTCTAAATACTAAAAATATGCCATAACCTTTTCCTCTACCCCTCAAAACCTTCTAAAAACCAAGATACCAATCAGCATTAAAAACATAAACAGAGTAACACATTTTGATACTATTAAAAACAGACACGCCACCACTCCATATAGTAGGAGGCTTTTTTTATTTTGGGGGGGGGGGGGTTCCGTTTGTTGTTTGTTCAATAATAGTAAATTCTAAATTATCTTTTTTTTTTTTGAGACAGAGTTTTGCTCTTGTCACCCAGCTAGAATGCAACGGCGTGATCTTGGCTCACTGCAACGTCTCTTGGGTTCAAGCAATTCTCCTCCCTCAGCCTCCTGAGTAGCTGGGATTATAGGCACCTGCCACCATGCCCGGCTAAGTTTTGTATTTTTAGTAGAGATGGGTTTCACCATGTTGGCCAGGCTGGTCTCGAACCGCTGACCTCAGGTGATCCACCCGCCTCGGCCCCCGCCGAAGTGCTGGGATCACAGGTGTGAGCCACTGCGCCCAGCCTTAAATTACTCTTGTTAAAAGAGAAATTCTTTAGATTCTCTAAAAGAAATTAGCTATCTAATCACCAATTAATCAGATTAACATTTTTACTTGAATTACATTAAGCTATTATCACACATATTAAAAATAATCAGTCAATGATATTTCTTAACATCAGAGCAAGAAGCTGAAGGAATAAACAAAAACAGTGCCAGTGAGGAGGAAAGCCAAAAGTCATTCTTGTTTGTACAGCAAAATATACAAACAGCAAGGTGTGCTAGATACATGATTGAGAATTGCACAAGCTGGGTTGCAATTCTTTCCCAAACATAGTCTGCCTCCTGGTGGCCATGCAGCACAAGTGAACCAAAGCAAGGGAGCTGCTTTGGCAATCTATAAACAGGGACGGCCATCGCTTACAGTCCTCTGCTCCAGGCACTAGCTTATACACTTTATGTTTATTTGCTCATTTAAATAACTGGATTAGCAATTACTTTCAGGTCAGAACTATTTTCATACTATATATGCTTCTGTCAGGAGCCAAGATAAAAAATTGGTTCAAAAAATTCTTTGATTTTTGATCAGCCGTTACCACTTTAGGCGCTCTGTATTTTCTGCAGTTGTACAAATGTGAGAGAAGTTCCTAAAGATAAAAAAGTGTCTTTGTTATTTTACAGAGTCTTAAGAGGACAAGACAGGCATCACTGAGGACAGCAGGGGAAAAAAAGTAAATTTTAGTGCCTAAGGTAGAAGAGTTTGTAGTTGTAAAAGTTAGCTATAAGATGAGTCTTTGGGCTGGACACGGTGGCTCTTGCCTGTAAACTCAGCACTTTGGGAGGCCAAAGCGGGTGGATCACTTGAGGTCAGGTGTTTGAGACCAGCCTGGCAAACATGGTGAAACCCTGTCTCTACTAAAAATACAAAAAAATTAGCTGGGCGTGGTGACAGGTGCCTGTAATCCCAGCTACTCAAGAGGCTGAGGCAGAAGAATCACTTCAACCTGGGAGGCAGAGATTGCAATGAGCAGAGATTGTGCCATTGCACTCCAGCCTGGGCAACAAGAGTGAAACTCCGTCTCAAAAATATAACAAAAAAAAAAAAAAAAAAAAAAAGGAAAGAAAAAGATGAGTCTTTATGAAGCAGAGCTTGTATTAGGACATCCGCAGAAAACAAAACCATGACTTAAAATTTTATGCAATGTAGGGTATCAACTTTAAACAGAAAGGATAAAGTACATGGGAGCAAACATGCCAAAATGTCAGCAATGCTCTGGGAGGTGGAAGAGGCAGGATTTCTTTCTTTATTGTATGTTTTCGTATTTTCCTAATTTTTTTTACAAAAGTCATGGAGCCAGAAAAAGATGATGATACAAAATGTTGGGTAAGTCAATATGTTGTAATATCACGGTATATTCAAACAAACAGAAATTCCACTGAAGTCTGTATAGAAATGTGTCTTTTAAATCAGTGATTTAGAAAACAGTGATGTCATGATTCCAGACAAGATTCTAGTATATCCTCTATGAGGGCGCTTAGATGATACAAAATGCATTCAATTTGTCTGTTACTGTTTGTTGCTGTTAATGATTATCAAGAATGAGGAAGATGATTACAATTCAAACCAGTGGCTTGTTCAGAGATTCAAGCGTCTCTATCCAACCGATCTTCCTTAGCCTAATATGGAATATTAATCTTTACATTTATCGCCTTACTTCCCCTAACACAGCATTAATTGCAACATTTTCTTCAATTTATTCCTCACAGTCTTTAATGTAGGAAGTTCAATTCTGTATTCCAGTTGTAGAACCTTCAGCTTAAGGCCCAATTTTTCCATACTATCCTCCTCCTTACTAGGAAGATACATTGTAATTATCAAAAAATTAACACAAAGCAATTAGAAAAACTGTCAACTTCCATCCACCTGTAAGACGATAAACTCTCAAAGAACAGTGACACTGCCTTTTATTTTGCAATAAATAAGAGTTGAAATCAAAAGCAGTAATGCTTTGAATTCATGCACAATGTTTGTTTTTAAAAACAAAAACCAGTATGTTCACTGTAGAATATATTTTAAAATTTAAATTACTACACATCATCCTGCTCTGTAATTTGTTTTTAAACTTAATATAAGCTTCATAAATGTATTAAACTTAAAATTTTCACATATATCTTTCCATGGGATTAAATAAGCCTCTCTGTTATTTTAATGGCTTCAAAAATGTCTTGAAAATGTCAATGCACGTAATTTAAATAACACCTGTAAGGCATACAGGTTGTTTCCAATTTTCCCCCATTGTAAACAATTCTGAAAAGCAGTAAATAAGTAAATAAATTATTTTCCTAGAACCAATTCTGAAAACCAGAATTCCTGAAGATGTATGCTGTATGCTACAGCCGCTATAATGTACACTCAAGAGCTGTATGTATGAGCGCTGTTTCTTCCTCTTCTCCAGTACCAGGTACTGCCACTAAAAGTAAGCAGGAACTGAGAGCACATTACTTTAATTCATATTTGGTAAACTTTTTTTCATCTATTCCTTAGTACTTCATATACTTCTTTTCTGTCCATCCACTTATTTTTTTTCTTTTCTGTTTAGTCTTTTTAAGTGGTGGCAAGAACACTTAATATGAGATCTACCTTCTCAACAAAATGTTAAGAGAACAATATGATACTGTTAACTGCAGGTACAAGGCTGTAACAAACTTCTCTAAACCTTTTTGCCCTTGCGTAACGAACCTTGTACCATTCAACAGCACCTTCCCATGCCCTGGCAACCACCATTCTACTCTCTGTTTCTGAGACTCTGACTATGTTAGATGCCTCCTGTAAGTGGAATCATACAGTATTTGTCCCATGACTGGCTTATTTCACTTAGCATTTACGAAGAGACCACCCTTTCCCTATTGTGTATTCTTGGCACGCCTATTGAAGATTAGTTGACCATTTATGCATGGATTTATTACTAGGCTATTTTATTTCATTGGTCTGTTTCTATCTTTGTGCCAGTACCATACTGTTTTAATTACTGTGTATTGTAATATACTTTGAAATCAGGAACTAAGATGCCTCCAGCTTTGTTCTTTGTCAAGATTGTTTTGGCTGTTTACAGTCCTTCATCATTCAATATGAATTTTGGGATTGTTTGTTCTATTTCTGTAAAAAAAATTACACTGGGATTTTGATATGGATTGCAATGAATCTGTAGACCTCTTTGGGTGGCATGTTCATTAACTTCTATTATAGACTTCTCTTTACCTTGCTCATTTGACAGAGCTCAATTAAGAGTTATGTGCTGATATTATCTCAATTTGTTCTTTGCTTATAAATACTGTTTCTAATGCTTTTTATTTTTAGAGATGGAGTCTCGCTCTGTCGCCCAGGCTGGAGTGCAGTGGTGCAATCTCAGCTCACTGCAACCTCTGCCTCCTGGGTTCAAGCAATTCTTCTGCCTCAGCCTCCTGAGTACTTAGGACTACAAGTGTATGCCACCACGCGCAGCTATTTTTTTGGATTTTTGGTAGAGATAGGGTCTCGCTATGCTGCCAAGGTTGGTCTCAAACTTTTGGCCTCAAGCAATCCACCTGTCTTGGCCTTCCAAAGTGCTGGAATTATAGGTGTAAGTCACCATACCCAGCCTGTTTCTAATGTTTTTTAAAGCTTTCATTGTCATAATTATTAATCATTTCTATTATACTAGTGTTCCTGGAAAGATCTTTTCTACTTAAGTCTGTATTTGTAGTGTTTTAATTACTTTTTGTGTTTAAAACTAATTTATCTGGAATAGTTTGTATATATGTAAAAAAGATCTAGCTCCTGCTAAAAAGGTGGCCACTGTCTCAAGAAGATTAACTAAATGATTCACTTCTCCCAAACCCCAACACCAATCTGAAGCAACAAATGTATCCCGTATCAAAAGAGTCTAAGGAGAAAGTTATGATGATCGTAAAACAACAGTGAAAAACAGCCTTCTGTCTACTCTCACCAGAAGAAACCCAGGCAGCCTTGGCATCACCTCATCAGCAGGTTTGCACCTTGCAACCTCTTCCCAACATTTGGCAAAAGGAGGCAAAAAAGTCGACCTGTTCTCCTGTGCTGTCTTTACTAAATAACTGTGGAAGGAGCAGTGCATTTTCTACCTTCCAAGGCAGACACCCTGGCACCTGAGACTGATGATCTTGTGTAAAACAATCAGGGTGCTGGATAAATACAGCTCTGGTGCCTCTGGTATCGCAATGGCTTTAGTGTGTGGTAGAACCAAGGTAATAATAGTATGCTGTGGTATGTGTGACATTTTCCTTATAAACAGTAAGCCAAGATTTTTTTTTAGAGTCAATGTCAACTAGAATCTTGCAGCATCATAACCTTTAAATAAATTACTAGAGTGAGACCCCAAGAGGATGGTTCTTGACTTTAAGTAGTCTTTCCTGCTTGCTTTCCAGATTTAAAATAATTAAACTTCCTGGAAAAGAACTCTAAAAATAAGCCACTAGAATTATAAAAACAACATAAAAGATCATCACCATTACCATTCCTAGCAGCTGAAGTAACTATTATTTGAGAACCTTTTGTAAAACAATTCTATGATGTCAAATTATTCCCTTACCGGGAATTATTCCCCCAATATTCCCATGTCTCCAAATGAGAAATGTGAGACATGGAGAGGCTTAGCAACTAGCCCAAGGTCAGGACACAAATAGAAAGTGTCCTGACCTTGGGCTAGTTGCCTTAAAAGTTCATTCCCCTCCTGCTCTTTTACACTGTCTTATGAGATAATGGAATTTCTTTAAAATAACTGATAAAGGTTAAGCTAAAACAATGATGCAACATTTTAAATTATGTTAGCCAACAAAATTTAACAATAATATCCAGTGTTGACCAAGGCATGATAAAGCCTGTCTTTTATGTTGACCATGGTATAAACAGATAAGAAGCTTTTGGAAAACAATTAGGATATTTGAGTACAGTGACTATAAATGTACATATTTTGACTTCCTGATACTACTTTTAAGAATCTATCACAAGAAACTTCCCCCAAAGTTGAAAGTGCTAATTGTACAGATGTTCATCATAGAATCATTTATGAATGTGATAGTGAAACACCCTAAATATTCAAAAGTAGGTAAATGTTACTGCACCTACTAAATGTAAAAGTGATTACTATATTTTAAATGACAGAGCAGAACATAAACGTATCTGAATTTCATTTAAAATCACAAATTTAAAAAAGCTAAAGGGTGATTTCTAAACTACACACTAAACTTTTTGAAGTTTGGCAAATTTGCTATAATTAAAAGTGATTATTTTACTATAACTAAGGAATATGAAGTTGGACAACTCAACAGTAATCTCCACCACTGCTTACTGCTTTAAAATAAAAACATCTCAAAGCCGTAGTACAATGATTAAAAATTTAACACTCAGAGGAACGTTTGTGTGTGGAGGCAGTATCTTCTGTATCATCTAAAATATGACCAATTGCCAGCAGAATATGAAAAAAAAAAAGGTGATTTGCAGCCACAGAATATCACAGTGGAGAGAAATCTAGAAATCCACCCTTTCAATTACATAGAAAACTATTATCAAAGAGGTTCGATAATCCACCCAAAGTCACTGTCTGTTTGGACAACATTTTTCAGCATCAAAGTTGTCCCTCCAAAGAGAACACACTTTGTTGTGGTCCTTTGTCCACAAAGTAACTTTTTCTCACTAGACTCCTCATAATACCAGGTTAGTCTTCAGTCATGACAATAACTAACCATCAAGACGAAGAACCTGGGAAAGTCATGCTTACGGTTTTGGGAAAATACACAGACCTACCACACAATCTAGATTAAGCTGCAATGTTGACCCCTTAGAATATATTCTATATGCTCTACAGAGTCATCAATAAACTCAATGTAACAGGAATTATTAGAATTAGAATTATTAGGTTTATTATATTCTAAAATCTCAGCTGACTTCATTACAGATTGACAAGCTGATCCTAAAATTCATACAGAAAATCAAGGGACCAAAAATAACCATAACAATCTTGAAAAAGAACAAAGTTGAATGAATCACATCCTGATTTCAAAACTGACTAATCAAGGCAGTGTAATATTAGCAAACGTAGACCTATAGATGCAAATAATACAATTTAGAACCCAGAAATAAACCCTCACATTCTTAACCAATTATTTTTAACAAAGGTGCTAAGACATTTCAATAGAGGAAAGAATGTTTTCAACACCTAGATGTCCATGTGCAAAAAAGGAGTTAGATTTTCTACCTCATACCACATAAAAATGTAACTAAAAATCAATCAGAAACCTAAGTATGACAGCTAAAACTGCAAAAATCATAAAAGAAAACAGGCATGAATCTTCACAACCTTGGATTAGGCAATTGTTTCTGAGATATAACACCAAAAGCAGAAGCAACAAAAGAAAAAAAAAATCGATAAAATGAACCTTGTCAAAATTTACATTTTTGTTTCCAAGGACACTATCAAGAAAGTGAAAACACAGCCCAAGAATTGGGACAAAATATTTGCAAATGTTATCTCTGATAAGGGCCTAATATCAGACTATATGAAGAACTCCTACAATTCAACAATAAAAATAACCCAGTTGAAAAATGACAAATGATTTAAATGGACACTTCTCCAAACAAGATATACAAATAGCCAATAAGCACACAAAATGACACTCAAATGTCAGTGGCTGTCAGAATGCAATTGAAACAACAATGAGGCATCACTTCATACTCAGTAGGATAGCTATAATGAAAAAGACAAAGCCAAGTGTTGGCAAGGATGTGGAGAAGCCAGATTCTTCATACACTGCTGGTGAGGCTATAAAATGGTCCAGCTACTTTGGAAAACAGCCTGGAAGTTTCTTAAACTGTTACACACAGAGTGACCATATGATTCAGTTTTCTGATAATGGTTAACTAAGTTTTATACAAAACCATTCCATAGAATATTAGCTGTCTTTTTTTCCCTAGATATTAGGGTGTACCAGAAACTTAAAAGGAAATAGAAGCCTAAATATGCACCACAGAGTTTCTTCTGCATTTTTAGACTATCAAGGCTTTAATAACCACATACGTTCACACTCAGTATACTGGGTATTTCTAGAGCTTAGATCATTCTGCATGGCTGTCTTCCTAGCCTCAAGAGGCTACAAAAGGTTAAGAATTCTGAGATAATTCCCCTGCACTTCCCTGCTTATTATGCTGAGGAAACTGAATACATCTGATAGGACATCAAGGATAATTGTTACTCAGGATGTAATGCTATCCACCCTATTTTCTTTACACAAGAGGCTCAGAACTTTATACCTCCTGCCCAGGTTTCCCTCACATCACAGCCTTCAATCCGGACCTCTCACCTAGGACCATACGGCCTTCCTCCCTAGAACTTGTTCATTTGTAATTCACGTTTATTTGAACATGGGTTTTTTGACTATTCTATTAGCTTCCCAGAGCCAAGGCGCCTGCTCATCTTTCGCTCAGGACTGCATCGTTAACACCTGACACTCACAGCGTATGAAGAAACTGTCGTCAACATGCCATAACAGTACAGGCACACCTGGGAGATACAGATCACCCCGTAAGACACGTCACAATATGGCAAATCACAAAAATTGTCTCGTTTCTCAGTGCATATAAAATGTATATTTACACTATACTATATTCCATTAAGTGTGCAAATAGCATTATGTCTAAAAAAATATACCTTAGTTTAAAAATATTTCACCGCTAAAAAAAAATGCTAATGATCATCTGAGCCTTCAGCGAGTAGGAATTCTCTTGCTAGTAGAAGGTCTTGACTCAATGTTGATGGCTGCTGACTGATTAGGGTGGTGGTTGCTGAAGGTTAGGGTGGTTGTGGCAATGTAGACACAGACAGCAATGAAGTCCACCACATCAATTGACTCTTTCATGAAAGATCTCTCTGTAGCATGTGATGCTGTTTGATAGCATTTTACCCCCAGCAGAACGCCTTTCAAAATTGGAGTCAATCCTCGCAAACCCTGCCACTGCTTTAAGTTTATGGAATATTGACTCCTTTTGTCATTTCAACAATGTTCACAACATCTTCACCAGGAGTAGATTCTGTCTCAAGAATGTACTTTATTTGCTCATTCATAAGAAGCAACTCCTCATCTGCTCAAATTTTTCCAGAGATCAACAGCAATTCAGCCACATCTTTAGGCTTCACTTCTCATTCTAGTTCTCTTCCTATTTCTAGCTCATCTGCAGTGACTTCCTCCACTGAAGAACTGAACCCTTCAAAGTCATCCATGACGGTCTGATCAACTTCTTGATCAAACTCCTATTTATGGTGATGCTCTGACCTTATCCCATGAATCACCAATATTCTTAATGGCATCTAGAAGAGCAAACCCTTTTCAGAGGGTTTCCAGCTGACTTTGCCCAGTTCCATCAGAGGAATCAGTATCTATGGCAGCTACAGTCTTATACAATGTATTTCTTAAATAGTAAGACCTTAAAGTAAAAATGACTCCTTGATCCATGGACTGCAAAATGGATGCTATGTCAACAGGTGTGAAAACAACATTCATCTTCTTGTACATCTTCATCAGAGTTCTTGGGTGACCAGGTGCATTGTCAGTCAGCAGTAATATTTTAAAAGAAATATCTTTCCGAGTTGTAGGTCTTAAAAGTGGGCTTAATATTCAGCAAACCATGCTGTAAACAATTATGCTGTCATCCAGGCTTTGTTGTTTCATTTACAGAGCACAGGCAGAGTAGATTTCGCATTATTTTCAAGGGCCACAGAATTTTCAGAATGGTAAGCCAGCACTGGCTTCAACTTAAAATTACCAGATGTATTAGCTCCTAATAAGACAGTCAGCTTGTCCTTTGAGGCCAGGCATTGACTTCTCCTGTTTACCTGTGAAAGTTGTAAATATCATCTTCTTTCAGTCTGAGGCTGAAAGTCTGTTGTTTTTTTGTAGCCACCTTTATCAATTATTCCAGCTACATCTTCTGGATAGCTTGCTGCAGCTTCCACATCAGCACCTGCTGCTTCACCTTGTACTCTTAGGTTATGGAGAGTTTCCTTAAACTTCATGAACCAACCTCTTCTAGCTTCCAACTTTTTTTCTGTAGCTTTCTCACCTCTTTCAGCCTTCATACAGCTGAGGAGAGTTAGGGTCTCACTCTGGATTAGGCTTTGGCTGAAGTGAAAGTTGCAGCTGGTTTAATCTTCTGGGGTCAGATCACTCCAACTTTCTCTATGCCAGGAGTCTGTTTTGCTTTCTTACTTGTGTGTTCACTACAGTAGCACTTTTAATTTTCTTCAAGAACATTTCCTTTTCATTTACAACTTGGCTAACTGCTTGGCACAGGAGGGCTGGCTTCTGGCCTCTCTTGGCTTTCAACATGCCCTCCTCACTAATCTAAATCATTTCCATCTTTTAAAGTGAGAGACATGCAACTTTTCTTTCACTTGAATATTTAGAGGTCATTGTAGGGTTATTAATTGGTTAATTTCAATATTACTGTGTCTCAGGGAATAAGGAGGCCCAAAGAAAGAGAGAGAGATGGAAGAAAGACCAGTCAGTGGTCATATCAGTTTGGTTCACTGTCTTACATGGGCATGGTCTGTGGTGTCCCAAAACAATCAACAGTAACATCAAACATCACTGATCACAGATCACCATTACAGATACAATGAAAAACCTTAAAATATTATGAGAATTACCAAAATTTGACACACAGGCATGAAGTGAGCATGTGCTGTTGAAACAATGGTGCTGGTAGACTTGCAAAAGATACATTTGCAAGGCTCAAGAAAATGAGAGATGCTTGTACCTGCATTTCTTCTGATTTGCTCTTCTAATCTGTCATAGATTTAGAAGCCACATAACTGTTCTGTCACTGCATATAAAATAAGACAACGTAGGCAGTGTATGGGAGACCTCATACCTCTCTCTCTGTCCATCCATTCATCCATCCATGTATCTAGAGAAACTGATCGATATACCTTTTTTTTTTTTTTTTTTGAGACAGGGTCTCGCTGTGTTGCCCATGCTGGAGTGCAGTGGCACAATTCTGGCCCACTGCAACCTCCGCCTCCCAGGTTAAACTGATTAGTCCGCCTCAGCCTTCTGAGTAGCTGGGATGTCAAGAGTGTACCACCACATCCGGCTAATTCTTTTGTATTTTCAGTAGAGACGAGGTTTCACCATGTTGGCCAGGCTCGTCTCAAACTCCTGACCTCGAGTGATCCACCCACCCTGACGTCCCAAAGTGCTGACATTACAGGTGTGAGCTACCACGCTCAGCCTATACCTCTATCTATCTGTCTGTCTCTCTATCTAAAGTATGGGAATTGTAGTGAAGATATTTTGTGAAAACTTTTATGGCTTCTTGAGAGACAAAGTTTTGGATTCTCAGTTGTGGTTCAAATAGTGGAGGCTGAAGGCTATCTTGGGAATTAAGTCCAATGAAAGTGTGAAAAAGGACATAAAAATACAGGCTGCTTAGAGGCAGCAAACCACCTGGTTATGTATGCACCTATGCAACAACCCTACATGACCTGCACATGTACCCCAGAACCTAAAGTAAAATAAAAAAGAAAAATACAGGCTGCTGAACTGTGAAGAGGTGCTAAAACCAAATGCTGACACCACTTAGCAATTAAGGAATATCCATTTTCAAAAGAGCATTTATCTTGGGAGAAGTAAATTTTCCATTTCATTTAGACCACATAAACAAAATCATTTTCTAAAAGACTACAATTATCTGTTAGTAATAAAATGTCCTTTTATACATCAGATAGCCAATCATGCTTACCATATTTTAATGCTATGTGGTCCATCATAAAAAGTTATGTTTACACCTCAAACAGGAAATTCTATTTATAAGCACACCAGTGGAAAAATCACTGTAAATAAGTATTTGAAATAACATGACTTTACAAAAGGATCCTTTCTATCCCCATCCATAAAGTGGTCACTTACTTGCATTAAGAGCTGTAAATAAATTTTTTCTTGAAGGACCTAAGATATAAAAAAAAAAAATATGTAAAATACACGTTTTATTTGACATATCACACAAAAACAAACCATGTTGATAAGAATTATTTTCAAAAACAATCTATCTCTAAATATCAGGTTCCAGGTGGGAAATACCACTGAGATTCAACCAACTTCTGTCAAGTGCATTTTAAATATAAGATGATATTCCACATAACATCAAAATGTTGAAGAATGATGTAAGTTATCATCACAAATTAAATAGGATCAGTTTTAATAGGAAAAGCCACAGTATTTTTTCAATTAAGAAGAGCTGAAGTTCAAGTTTTAACAGCACTGAATTCACACATTTACTGTGCACATAATACAATTCTGATGCCAGCAGAGCAGGGGCCAGACTTCACGAAGGACAATCACTTTCCAAAATTATCCATTTCTATTCAGCTATGAAGAAAAATATAAGCTTTGCCTCCAAACTGATACAATATAAACATCAGGAGTGGTTTTGTTTGTTTGTTTGTTATTTGAGACATGGTCTCGTTGTGTTGCCCAGGCTGGATTGCAGTGGCACAATCTTGGCTCACTGCAACCTCCGCCTCCCAGGTTAAAGCAATTATCCCACCTCAGCCTGCTGAGTAGCTGGGACTTCAAGAGCCTTCAAGAGCGTACCACCACATCCAGCTAATTCTTTTGTATTTTTAGCAGAGATGGGGTTTCACTATGTTAGCCAGGCTGGTCTCAAACTCCTAACCTCAAGTGATCCACGTGCCTCAGCCTCCCAAAGTGCTGGCATTACAGGTGTGAGCCACGATGCTCAGCCTTTACCTCTAAGAAGTCTATAAGCGCTTCTACTTAACATGAAATAGTCGTCTCTAGCACATAATCATCTGCATATACTAGTTAGAACAACTACTATGTTTTATCTGAAATTTTACAGAGATGATAATCTCTTAAAATATGGGAAGTACTGATTCCCACTCAAGTAAAACCGCTGCGACACAAAAACCCTATACATTCAATAGTGAGGCATTTTAGAATTCTCAGTTCCCTGTTCTACAAAGCTGTTCATGGAATCTCATTCTCTGAAAGTTATTTTAGTATCGAAGTTCAACAGCATTAACTTTGTTACTGCTGTGTGGATCATGGGGCTTTACCATCATCAATAAAAACCACAGTTTTCCATCCTCATGTCAACTCAGCAAGAGGTCATTTGATGCCTCCAAAATTTTATTAAGTCCCTAGACAAATGGCAATCTGCTGCACACTGAAGAATTCAACCCACTCCTAAAATTAATGCCTATTTTCTCGTCTATTCCGTACAAAGAAAAGGTATTGACGTACATTCACCAACCTCAAGTTACCACATGATCCTTTAAACACACATTCACAGAGACAGACACATGTTAAGGAGGATGCTGTGACAGAGTAACACCTTTTAGAAAGTTACTTAGTAATAGTAACAATCCAAAGACTTTCCAGACAGGTTAACCCAGTAATTTCTCCTTCTGAGATATCCAGAAGTAACTAGAATCTGAAACAATGAACTATGACTCACATTTGAAGAGGTTCATTTCAGTATTAATACACCCCAATCAAAGTCAGAAGTTGTCCACCATGAAGTAGACAACCATAGAATTTGGAAACAGTGGACTGCTGCATAGCTGTTTAAAGTGAACAAGCTCTCATGATATACCACCAACTTAATAAAAAGCAAGATACAGAAGAGTATATTCATGATTACCCCAGTTTTGCTGGAGTAAAAACAAAACAACATATATATGCAGAGGAAAAAAGTCAGAATGAAATGTGACAGCAATTGGTGGTTGAGAGAATTAAGGAAGACTCTTTGTATGTTTCTGTGTTTTCCAAATTCTCTAACATAAATGAGGGTCTCATTTCACAGGTCAAGTTTCTCATTCACAATTATTCTCTCAGGCTTCAGTTAAGCTTTAGTTCATTAAGCACAAAGATGGCTTTTTTTTTTTTTTTTTTTGAGACAGAGTCTCACTCTGTTGCCCAGGCTGGAGTGCAGTGGAGCAATCTCAGCTTGCTGCAGCCTCTGCCTCCTGGGTTCCAGTGATTATTGTGCCTCAGCCTCCCAAGTAGCTGGGACTAAAGGTACACACCACCACGCCCAGCTAATTTTTGTATTTTTAGTAGAGATGTGGTTTCACCATCTTGGCCAGGCTGGTCTTGAACTCCTGACCTCAAGTGGTCCACCTGTCTTGGCCTCCCAAAGTGCTGGGATTATAGGTGTGAGCCACCGTGTGTGGCACAAAGCAGGCTTCTGATGTGCTTTGGGCCCACTCTGACAAAGCTGCATGAAAACACTGCACATTAAGTATATGCCACATATTTTGTAAACCTGAAAATAACTTTTAATAGTCATAGTAAATACAAAGTGAGTGATAAAAGAAGGACTAGAGATAAAGAACATGTAGGGCCAGGCATGGCGACTCATGCCTGTAATCCTGGCACTTTGGGAGGTTGAGGTGGGTGGATCACAAGGTCAAGAGATCAAGACCATCTTGGCCAACATGGTGAAACCCCATCTCTTCTAAAAATACAGAAATTAGCTGGGTGTGGTGATGCATGCCTGTAGTCCCGGCTACTTGGGAGGCTGAGGCAGGCCAATTGCTTGAACCGGGAGGCAGAGGTTGCTGTGAGCTGAGATTGCACCATTGCACTCCAGCCTAGGCGACAGAGCAAGACTCTGTCTCAAAAAAAAAAAAAAAAAAGAAGAAGAAGAAGAACATTTAGGGAAAGAACACTGTCTTGGACCAAAGACATGAAGACGCAAGTACAGTAATACAGTAATAAACATGAAACATCTATCCTGAAGAAAAGCAAATCACGCATTTCTACTCCTATCTCACTCTTCTAGAGCACTATCTTAGAATAACTTAACTCTAGAAGTTCTGTTATTCTTACTTTATACCTTTGTTCTGCCTGCTGATTTATATGTAATAATTTTTAACTACAGAACCTATTGACTCTCAGAACAATAATTTCCTCAGTGCAAAAATATATCTGTTTACTCAACACATTTTTAATCATTGTTAAATATACCGTAAACCTAACTGTCAAAATTTAACTTTCTACAAGCCAGGGACTTTAAGTGTCTTGCCCTCCTTCCCTCTTTTGACCACAATGAGGACCATACCTTTTGGAGGAGTTTTCAGCAAGTGAACATGAGCCCTGGATATCAAAGGCTTCAGATAAAAGGATCCTGAGGAACCATTTTGAAATGCTGGTTTTGGAGGTTTCTCCTCATATTTAATGACAGCAGCATTACTCGCTGTAATAAAACAGAAAAGAACACTTTATTATATAGATAAATATAGTTTTGACCTTCCAAATTTATTCCTTTGTCATTGAATCAACAAATGCTCAACAAACACCCATGACCTGCCAGTCATTACGGAACGCTGGGAGTACAGCGTGGATGACAGGTAGCTTGTGTGCTCAGGGATGCAAAATAAAGGCTGCAATCATAGTGACCAGACATCCTGTTTTGCCTGGCACAGTCCAAGTTTATGCATCTTGTCCAGTTCAGCTTTCATCCCAGATAAAAGTTGGGGAAGAAATAATACGGCCATTCATGCAATGTAACAAGGATGCCCCAGGTGCAGCTAGGAAGAGCACATGTCTCCATGGGGATGAGGAAGAATTCATGCAGCCAGCTAGTTAATGATGTCAGAACAGTAACATACAGACTCCTTGGTAGCTATAAGGACGAGATCCGGTTCAAATCCTCGCTGCTGCAGCAAGGAGTTAAAATGCCAACTTCTTCCCTGAACAAAGAAAGTTTGCTCCAAAGCAAAAACATGAAAGGGAATCTCACCTGAATAACTAAAACTGTCTTTTGTATTATGTGTAAAAATTCCCCCCCTCTACCAACCCACACTGGATTTTTTGTTTGTTTCTAAACAATATCAATATTCAATCCTAAGCAACCGATTCTATTCTACTATTCAACACATATACATTTCTTTATTAACAACTCTGACCCCTTTTCTCACTTCACTCATTTAGCAAAGGGTTAAGATGCCTACCTTGTTTACAAACACGGTATAAACAGAAAGATGGCTAAAAATTTTTCACTATGCTAAATTATTCCAACTGCCACAATAGTGCTTAGACACATCGAATTCAAACTTTGCACAGGCATGCTATTATTTTCCCTAATCCCCACCCAGTCCCTGCACAATGAGCCATCTGTTAATTGTTCTTGTGCCCAAATAACATTCCTAATATTAGGTCACATCAACACAGAGCTTTCCCTCCTGCTGAGAAAATTCTGTCAACTTCCTGTCCTTTTCTCCAATTCTCACCTTCCCTAGAACCTAGAGCCTTGGTATTTACAAAGCTGACAGGAAACTAACAGGAATGATAGTATTAAAGATTCTGCTATTGTAACATTCAACAGAACCCTTTTTAGATGTTTATAAGAAATGGATATTGGGTTTCAATTAGCATTTTAGCTTTTGCTGAATCAAATCCAACAAACAAAATTAGAGAGTTTGACCATGGAATTATAACAATCTGCTTTTAGTCTTACTTTTCTTGAAGCCATATGTTATGACATTCGGCAACAAATAAGTCACTTATTCATATTTTAAAAATTAAACTGAGTGGCCAGGCATGGTGGCTCATGCCTGTAATCCCAGTACTATGGGAGGCCAAGGTGGGTAAATCAGGAGGTCAAGAGATTGAGACCATCCTGGCCAACATGCTGAAACCGTCTCTACTAAAAATACAAAAATTAGCTGGGCGTGGTGGCACATGCCTGTAGTCCCAGGTACTCATGAGGCTGAGGCAGGAGTATCACTTGAACCTGGGAGGCAGAGGTTGCAGTGAGCTGACATGGCGCCACTGCACTCCAGCCTGGTGACAGAGCAAGACTCCATCTCAAAAACAAAACAAAATTAAACTGAGTTCAGTTTACAAACCTAATATGAAATTGTGTGATTCTAAATTCATGCTTTCCTAAACTTTAGACACAAAGGCCTGCAGTTCACGAAGAGATCAGTAAAAAGGTTTCTCACTAAAGTAAAGGACATGTTTCTCATGAGGCCTGATACTCCTGTCCCTGGGCTCCCTGTCACATGCAGAATAGGAGGTGATGTGCTGGAAACCAGCTGTCTCAATGCCACTTTTCAGACTCAGTATAACACTAGATCAATCCAGCACCAGACCTATCAACTTCCTAACAGAGAACATGAAGTCAGAATCCATACTGCAAGGATAAAATGTCTGCTTTGACTCAGGTATGAACACACATGCATTTACATTTTACACATATTTACATGAAAGTTATATGTACAAGATATTTACTCACACACTCTGATCATCAACGATCGTATATGCTTTCTGCCTTCCTAATGGCAGGCACAAACTATACTGAACTGAACATACCTGTATGACTAACACTTAATATCTTTCTCTCAATCTCTACTCACTGTACTCTAGGCTGGCCCACTGCTTTCTAGTAAACCCCAACTTGAAGGATGTGTATCACCATGAGGCATGATGCTCAAGTACTTCCCCTGCCCTCTATTTCCATTCTTAACATGGCAACTGGCTGGGTATCCTAATGCTATCTAAATTTTCCCTTACCCAGAGTCATTATATCTAAACAATAAAGTCCTCAGTGGCAACAGTTCCAATATAAAAGATGCATAACAGTTTCAAGCAATGGAACAGGATGTAAAATATCCAAGTTCTGGTGCTGACTTGGCCACTGCCTAGCTGTGCTGAATCACCTGTCTATGAATAACAAGGGTCTGAATATTGGGCTTTCACAGGGGCCCAGCTGACTGTGGCATTCAGTCCCACTGAGGCTGGATGCATCCTCAGAATCATCCTAAAGACCCTGTTCCAAAGAGCCATGGGCACTAAAGACAGTTGGTCTGAAGAGACAACACGTAAAATTCCCCATGTGGCCACCTATTTCTCAACTGATCTACTATGTAGTTTAAAACTGACCCTTTGGGTCGGGCCAGGTGGCTTATGTCTGTAATCCCAGCACTTTGGGGCCCCAGGCAGGCGGATCACCTGAGGTCAGGAGTTCGAGACCAGCCCGACCAACATGGTCTCGAACCCTGTCTCTACTGAAAATACAAAATTAGGCAAGCATGGTGGTGCATGCCTGTAATCCCATCTACTTGGGAGGGTGAGGCAGGAGAATAGCTTGAACCCAGGAGGTGGAGGCTGTGGTGAGCCGATATAGCGCCATTGCATTCCAATCTGGGCAACAAGAGCAAAACTCCATCTTAACAAACAAAAAACAAAACTGCATCTTTGTCATCTTTGGTCCTAACTGTCTCAATTATGCCAGAATAATAGATTCTCTGGAATCCTTATCTTCATTTCCCCGTGGCCAAAGTGTGGTTCAACTAAAATAAAGGAGCTGTTCAGTGTAAATGGAAAAGTGCATGGATATTCTCAAAAAAGCCCAAGCAAAATAAATGATTTTCCTATTAGAAAAGGGCTTCTCAGGCATGGCACAGTGGCTCACACCTGTAATCCTAGCACTATGGAAGGCCAAAGTGGGTGGGTCACTTGGGGCCAGGAGTTCGAGACCAGCCTGGCCAACATGACAAAACGCTGTCTCTACTGAATATACAAAAATTAGCTGGGCATGGTGGTGTACACCTGTAATCCCAGCTACTCAGGAGGCTGAGGTTGCAGTGAACCGAGACCTTGCCACTACACCCCAGCCTGAGCGACAGGGTGAGGCTGTCTCAAAAAAAAAAAAAAAAAAAAAAAAAAAAAAAAAAAAAGCTTAAAATTGTTCCAAAATTATAAATGCAAAAAAAAAAACAAAAAAAATTAAAAAACCAATTGAAAATTATTTTTTTAAAAAAAA
>CAUYLG010001348.1:0-53150 GCA_963573385.1 Cacajao melanocephalus
AGAGAAGGAAGGAAGGAAGGAAGGAAAGAAAATGCTAATAAAACAGAGATCATATTCTCTATAGTTTTTTTTTGCAATACTGGTGGAAGGGCTAAGACATAATAGCCTGGGCAATAGAACAAGAATCCCATTCTCTCTCCCGCTTTCTCTTCCTCTTTCTTTCTCTCTTACATTCTTTTTCTTTCTTTCTTTCACTCTTTCACTCTTTCTTTCTTCTTTTCTCTTTCTTTCTTTCAAAAAAAAAATTAAAAAAATAAATAAAAGTTAACTGTAAATTGTCAAATATAAATCAATTTAAAAAATAAAAGTGAATTTTGGAGTAATTTTAGGCTTCTAATAACATATTTAACTCAATTATTCTTTATGCTTTCTGTTGTTAACCAATGGTTTATTAAGGTTATAAATTTAGCAGCATGACAATGAATGAATCTATTTATTTAATAGTGAACATCATCCTGACTTCATTACATGAGGAAGGGGTGAGTTAACTAAATTGTGAGTAAATCTGTCTCATCTCTCTAAATTCCAGGCATTCATATTTGATATGTTTGTGGAGGCACTCAAACCATTATTTTCTAAGTTGAAAAAATATAAATTGATTTTTAAAAATATATAAGTTAAAAAAAGATTATAGAATGCCTTTAGTTAAATTAATCCCCCAAGTACCTTTGGAAACATTTGGGTGGTCCACATACAATTGCTTAAGAAATTGTGAGTTTTATTTCAGCCACCTCAATTCTGTTTATAATTTGGCATGGAATAAATCATAAATAACTGATACATGATCATATTAAAATTTATGATACCCCCAAAATTAGCCATTCCTTTCTATTATTTGTCATTGGCAAATTTGGGAAATGTCTTCATCTATAATGTCATGTAACTTTTCCGTCTACTATTTGTCATTGCATCTGTGCTTTTTTCTACCCATTTGAAGTTATATGTTTTGATCCACGTTTTGATCCTGGCCCTTTTCTTATGAGGCATAATGAGCTTTCTGTTCTCTTTTTGTCATACCTTTGCCTCTTAAGTCTTCAAGCTTATGACAGTACAATGTCATTCATTATGATGTTCATTCCTTCAATCCTATGTAGGCATTTTTCTCCCCAGCTTACTGAGAAGACTCTTAATTGTTCCCCACCTTTCATTCTCTCCTTCCATGGCAGTAGAATTTTTAGCTGAATGCACAAAATAAACTTTACTTTTCCCAGTCTTCTTCGCAGCTTAGTGCGGCCATGTGACCGAGTTTTAGCTGATGTGATTTAACTAAAGTGTCCTATGGCAACTTCCCGAAATCTTCCATAAAAGGTAGCCAGCAGAAGCCCTTTGTACCCACTTTTAATCCCTTTATTCCATCTTCCTGCTGGAATTTGGATTCTACCGTGGGTTATGAGAACAAAGAGATTGTAGAACACTGAGCTAAATGGACCTGGAAACTCCCAGATGTTTTTGTAGAGCAGAGTTCTCACTCCACCAGACATTTATTGCATGGAGAAATAAACAATTTTTTGAGCCAAACTGAATCTTAACTAATATACCCCAATTTCATTTTATTTCAAGTGCATTCTTCATAAAATGTACATAAAACTCCAGGAGCCCATTTTTTCAGTTATTCTAAGCCAACAGCCAGAAAGACAAGTCTTGTTTTCGACAGTGCTGTTAATGGCCAGGTGTTTACTTTCACAGCTTTTTTTTTTTTTTCACTTCCAAAGTCATGAGATAAACCTAGAAGAAAAAATGAAAACAACACCTGTGCTGTCATGTCTTTCATTTTCATATCCAGAACTTCACTGTCATGAGGGATTCCAAGTTTCTTCTGGTGCTGTCTTTTATTCCTGCATGTGTCAGCATTTATTTAGCTTGATAAATCTTTTCTGGCTGCCCTTTACATCTTTATACATGTGTCAGGAAGACCACAGCTCCCCTATCAGCAAACTGTGTCAAACCTGTGTTAGTTGCTTACTAGCCAAGAAATTACCTAATGTCAGCTAGCTTTTCTGAGTACTCATTATTGCTACATAAAGCATGAGATGCTGTTAACACTCTCAAAAAGACCAGATTCACCATTCTTGGTTAGAAAATCAACTTTTCATTTTCCAATAAAACAAGTTTCTGATCACTTAAGTATGTTCAGTACTCTGCATATGTGTTATCTTTCTTCTATATATGAATTCATTACATTTGCCATATTCTCTTTTTTTCTTTTTTCTTTTTTTTTTTTTTGAGATAGAGTCTTGCTGTGTTGCCCAGGCTGCAGTGCAGTGGCACCATCTGGGCACAGTACAACCTCCACCTCCCAGGGTCAAGCAGTTCTCCTCCCTCAGCCTCCCAAGTAGCTGGAATTACAGGGATACACCACCATACCCAGCTAATTTTTGTATTTTTAGTAGAGAAGGGGTTTCACCTAAGCTAGGGTGGTCTCGAACTCCTGACCTCAGGTGATCCACCCATCTTGGCCTCCCAAAGTGCTATGTGATTACAGGCACAAGCCACCGCAGTCGGCCTTACATTTGCCATATTCTTAATGATGGTTTCGATTCCCTAGCCTCTTTAGAATTTTTTCTTCTTGATTTCCTTTCTGAATTAGTTTTTCTACTCCCTTTAAAAATACTTATCTTTTCTAATAAGCTGTAGCATAGAAAAGAGTATCAACAATCTGTTTCACTTTCACATCTGGTCAAGAAAAACGGTTTATATTACGCATGATTGGTGACTATCTCAGACACAGCATGTGGAACAAACACAAAAAACATGTTCTAAGGGGGCTGCAGTAGTTCCCTCGCTGTCCTTACATCCTCGAATTCCTCCTAGCAGGCTGTTGAGTTCTAGGAAGTATTTCTTTTCATTCTTTTTAGATGACACCCTTGTCACTGCATTTCTACTTCGTTGATCTTCTAGGAAGTGGTATGTAATACTGGAATGTACCACCTTAATGTCAAACTTCAGCAAATACGATAGATCACAAATGCTCATTATATACTCAACAGCAATGATCCAAATTATTTCTGTCACATTTACCCATTCCCCTTGCTGTGTCCATTTTTTCAACTTCCAGGCCCAGTGGATATTGAGGCTAAAGCAAAAGAAGTTAGAGAAGTCAAGTATCATTTCAAACCCAGGTCCTTTTGAGAATGAGTGTATGAGAAAAGTTAAGGCAATGCTATTTTTATTGGGTAGGAGTAATAATGTGTTGGAGTTTTTAATGAAGATATTAAGTTTGAAGTGATCATGGGTTTGTATATGCTGGTCCTAAATTTGACCTAAGAATATCGCTTTGTGATCTAGATCTACAGTGAAATTATAGCTGTACTAGATATGTAGGATCAACAGAATTATTTATTGATAATAAAAAAGAAATTTGCTTAGCACCAAAAAATTTCGGAAGATATCTGACTTTTAAAAATATAGTGATGATGTTAGTGTTTTAATTTTAAAAATATTTAATATATACTCAGTATGCCCAGTGTTCCCAGTGTTTAAGAATTATCAGATGTCACTTAAAGTATCCTCATATGTGATTTTTCTATCACTGCCTCTCTGTTTAATTTATAATCTATAGTAACAGTTTAGAATTCCATCATTTTCCGTACTTTGATCATAATACTGGAGTCTTCAAAAGATGGAGCAGTATTAGAATGTCCCATTTTGATTACAGTTGTATGCAGGGCTTAAATTTTACCAGAGAATTAAGAAATATGTTACAGCATAGCTACCATTTCTATTTAATGCCATCCTCGAATCATTGAACTCTTAATTGTACTGGGAAGGTGAGAATTCTTTGGTTTGATGTGGATATACAGTTTCTCAGTTCTCGTTATCACCATTTCTCATTTTGAATTTGCTTATTATTATGACTCCTTAGAATCATAAAAAAAGAAAGATAATGACAATATATTTTAGCCAGTAGCTTCTCAATCACATTATTGTTATTATCAGTCACTTTTAAAGGCATAGCTTAGTTGTGACCAATACCTTGATAATGAAGATTATTTCATTCACTGCCAACTACTAATGTAGTTGTTACAAATGAAGTCCTTGGCTACTTTTTGTCTCCCTCATAGTAAAATCAGGGAATATAAGTAAATATTTTACTGAATTGTTTCAATTCAATACTTTATAGAAGTGACACCTAATAATTTAATCCATAAGCCGCTGTTTTGGCCTTGACTATAGATATGTTTTTCTTGTTCTGACTCTAAGAAAGGGAGGAAAAATTGTGCTATGAAAAGCCAAATGATTTGTTGGTCTGAGATTTTATAATGAAATAGAGATAGTGCTTATATATCACATATAATTTATTAGAATTAAATATAAAATATTTTGATGATAAACTAGTTTTAATGCTCCATACCCTTTAAATAGAAATAAAATTTAATTTAATTTTAAGAGTATCCCTGGAAGAAACAACAGTTTTCTGTATAGACAATATTTGGTGAGATAAGTGGTATAATTATCTCTAAGAAATGTTTCTCTAAAAGAAAGTATATTTGAAAGCAGAGTAATATAAGTTTTATATCAACTGTTATAAACAGATTGCTTATAAGGAGATAAATGACTGAAGTACCATTTTAAATTTATTTCAGTCTTACATATATTTTACAGATGTTTTATGAGTCATTTATTTTCTTGTAAACAACTTTTATGTTACCTCCATCATGAACCAAGTCAAAAATATATATATTTTTTGTCAAAATATAAATATATGTATATATAAATATATGTATAAATGTATATAAATGTGTGTGTGTATATATATATATAACATGTAGCTGTATTTTGTTTTAAGGTGTCAACCTGAAACATAAGCAAATGACCTTTAGTAACATAAGCAAATGACCTTTAGTAATATATGCATGTTATTCAAAATTGACTTTTTCAGTAGTGACAGTGAAATATAAAAAGCCCAAATTATGATCACTTAGGTTGAAATAAACTTGTTTCATCAGTTAAGCAGAGTGACTGCTTAACATGGAAGACAAACCTCTTTTGTCAGTGCTAGTGTTGGGTTAGGACCCTTACGTGGATATGCTGTGCGCATGTTGGCTTTCCTGCCTGGAGGGAGTGACTCAATGCTTGAGTTAGGAAAGACGTGAGTTCACTTTCTCCACATTTCTTTACTGACTTTCACTTTGAGGGGACAACACAAGGACGTTGTGGAGGTAGTGACCTCCAGCAGACTGAATATAGAACCTGCTTCCAGGTTCTTCTCTTTTCCCATGAACCCTAGAATCCACTATTGTAAGAAAACACAATGATACATATGGTTGATAATACTAATCTTTTTGTTGGATCACTTTACCCTAAGAAGGCATGCCCTGTAGCTATTAAATAACAGATTTAAGACAGAACCTTGGAGTACACTAAAAGAAATTAGAACACTAATCAAAACCTGCAAGAAAGAAACACAGGTAGATAAATTATTGCTGAAACCCAGAAAGTTTAATTCCTATCAAATCAGCATGAAATTCAAAACAGTTCCACATGATTGCATAATTGCTGGTATCATGTATAACTGAAATGTCCTGCAACAAGAGAACTTATTCCACATCATCCTCATTATTAGGGAATAAATCAAATATACCTCTTATTAATCCCATATCTATTTTGTACTGGTGTCAAAAACCGTTTAAATGACATGTCTGGTTAAGTAAAAATAATTATGTCATCCATTTAGGGATTTATTCAAATAAAACATTAGAAAATCTTTAGAAAGTACATCAGCATATGGTACAATGATAGCAATATTTTCTTTTGAAAGAATTTAAGTTGCAACAGCTTATTTCAGCAGGCTTAGAACTATATCAGAATTTGAAGCAAACTATTTGGTTGTACAATATACAGGGTGATATTTATTTAGTAGCATATTACTGAAGAATGTCATGGGAACACCATTGACCTGTATTTCACAGATTATATTTCTATACAAATTTACTGATCATTTTCCTTATTATTTATGGCCTCTCAGGAATGCAAGGGGCCCACCTTTCTCCTTTGGGCCAGAGAAGATATATTCCCTGAATCAGAGAGGAGGAAATATTCTTTGTTTACTCTCTAATTGCTAGAGATTCTATATTTTTATCCAGAAAGAATTATTTGTCTGATAATGTAGACTATTTACATCTGCTAAATGCAACACTTCACTATGTTTTTTTTTAATATGGTTCGAAAATTATCAGAATAGGTGTGGATATTATAGTTCCAGAATATGTGAGAAAATATCAGATTTTTATGTGAAATGGAAATAATTGAAGCAATCTCTTCCCACCATCTAGAAAATCTCTTCCATTTTCTGGCTTTTCCTAAAGTCTAAAATATCTTCAACAGGAAACCAGATTTTCATTACATGGGATGGGAGATAAGTTTCAAAATAGAAATGTCCCAGGGAGGAGTTAACATGTATGCATAAATTTATACTATGTATAAGTTTCTGAGAGCAGAATTTAGGCTAAAAGGAAGTGATCACAAGGGTACTAAGAGTGAAATTGAGGGGGAAAATCATCATAAAAAGAAGTTACAGAAACTTTCATTAACGCTTTGGTCATAGCTACCTCTAGGAGTCACAAAGCATCTTATGCTACACTTTAATTCAGAGACACCAGCTTAGATGATAAACTACACATCCACTGTCTCCCTTTATTTTAACTACTAATATGCTCTGTGAAATGTACTATCCAGTACATATATAATGTAATCTTTCTTCCCTCCCTCTTTAACTTGTACTTAAATGTTCTGCTACCCAGGCATAAGATAATTCTAAACATTTTAGTTTCAAATCATGCTGGTTATCAGCATTGAAAAATTGAAGCATGATTTAAAGTCATTTTGGTCGTTGGCTTTCTTGGGACTTTTAAAGCTGATGTTATTTGCTAGCAGTCTAAACAAGGAATTCTTATGCGAAGTAGTTATATTTTTTCACAGAAATGAAAGTGAAAGGAAGAAGAGGCAGAAATAAAAACATCTGAGTTTACTGAGGAAGATATTTAAAAGATTTAAAAAGTATTAAAGATCCCCAAGCTCTCACCAAAAACAATTGTTTCCTATTTTACCAGTGTATATCCAGCAGTTCTCTTCTGTTTCCATTGCCATCACATTAGTCCAGACCTTCATTTTCTTGTGCCTCAAGTATTATTATAGTTTCTTAACTAGACCTTTGCCTCCAGCCTTTCTGACTTTAACTTTTTATGTATTCATAAAATATATGTTTTAAAGGTTACTCTTCTGCTCCAATAGTTTCAGTGATGCACTCTATTAAAAACAAAAGCAAACCAAAACCTCTTTTTTTAAATATCCAAAGCCCTCCAAAATCTGACTCCAGCCTACATAATTTTCTCCCATTTTTCTTCTACAACTTAGATCCTTTGACTTCAAACAGATTTACTTATTGTCTTCTTCTCTCATGCAAAATGTCAGAGTCTTTACCTGCTCTGCCTACCAGTTCCTGGAATTACATAGAATTCTCTACTCAAGAATTTCCCACATATTGCCTCATGGACTGACTGCATAGAATCACGTGACAAACTCTAATAAAAGATTTTCAGATTTCTAGTTCCCTCAGAAAATATCAGAGTCTGATCCAATAGGTCTGAGGTGAAGCTTGATAATTAGTATTTTAATAGCTTCCACCAACCTGAGTGAGACGTTTCTTTCAAAACCAAATGGAAATTCCAGTTTCTCCATGATGATTAGTAGTTTTCTAATCTGTTGTCATCTCTATTACAATAAGAACATACTGCTGTACTATTAATTAGCACCCATCTCTATTGTTCTCTTATTTATAAATTTTGTCTATTTTTAAATCTAAATTATGAACTATGTACGAGACTATCTTATGTTTCTTCTAACTCACAGTACTTGGTACAGGGATTTGTATTTGACATACTCTCAATAAATGCTGAAATAGATAGAGAGATACATAAACACCATAGTATGTAGTGTGGCAAATTATAAATTGGCATATGAACGTTATTATTCCAAGATTAAAGAATTAATGAGTTTTCTAATCATACTAAATGTCTGAAAAACTAAGGTTAGATTGAATAACAAAAGTATTTGCTAAATTTCCTTCTAATTTTTATTACATTTTGGAGTTAAATAAGCCCAAAGTTCCATGGTTAAATCAAATAATACTTGATCTCAGATTGTATTTTATGATGCCAACTCAAAAAGCCTGAGAGAAAACAAGTATCTTTAGTTTTCTGATCGATTATAGGTCTCTCTTTTTTGGTTTTAGCTAAATCTCTTTTGAACCTATTTGTATTTTTAGCATGTAACACTCATGTTATAGGTAACAGCTTACATATATTTTCTATTTACTATGTAAGATAGCATATTTATTTATCTATCTTGTTCCTAACACATTAAGACTTCAGGAAGTAGGCCGGGGGTGATGACTTACCCCTGTAATCCCAGCAATTTGGGAGGCTGAGGTGGGCAGATTACTTAAGCTCAGGAGTTCGAGCGGGCTGGCCAACATGGTGAAACCCATCTCTACTGAAAAAAAAAATGGGAAAGGAAAAAAGAAGAGCCAGGCATGGTGGCAGGTGCCTGTAATCCCAGCTACTTGGGAGGCTGAGACAGGAAAATCACTTGAACCTAGGAAGCAGAGGTTGCAGTGAGCTGAGATTGTGCCAATACACTCCAGCCTGGGCAAGTGTGAGGCTCCATCTCAAAAAATAAGAGTAAAATTAAGAAGTACATGCTAGTTCTAATATTTCATGAGTTAATCAAGCCTCTGTTCTTATCTATATTGTTATGATTTTATATACATTGAATACAGTCCATTTTAATGTTCACCTTAATAAACATTTATTATTCTAGATGAGAGCCAAAATGTTTTTTAGGTATGTCATGTATGTCCACATCATTCATTCATTCATTCTAATTGCAGGATGCTTCCATTGTACTGTATAGTTCTTATTAATTCTAAGCAAGGAGAATAGCATCTGTCTTCCAGATGTAAATATACCATACTGTTTACACAGAGATATTATATGTTCTATTTTGTATCTTACATTCTTCCTGATAATGTCTATTACTTTATTGGACATTTGGGACCACTGCACATTAAGATAATATTTTTAAGGAAACATCTAAAATGATTTATTGGTGTCATTTTTGCGAGGAAATTATTATGCAGTGACATTTATCTTATAAATATAATTTAAATTTTATTATGAAATTTAATACATTAAAAGTCATCTGCCAGTTTTCTGCCTACCTACATGTAAATGCTCTGTCTTCCAACATTTTATCTTCATTAGCTTAGTTCATGAATTTAGAGATGTTAGCCTAATCTACAAACTTGGAATTTTCACTATGCATATTTACTTTTAGATCATTTATTAAAATGTCAGCTAAGTTGTATCATTTGACTGATCTCTGAGGAATCTCACTGTTAACACATCTTTATTTAAAATATTAATTCAGACTAATTCCTTTTTTGTTTCTCTTTGAAGAACCAGTGATTGTCAGCATGATAGACTAGAGGTAGGAGGCAGAAATTGTTGGGCAAAAAACATCCTTCTGGAGAAAAGTGTCAGAATAACTGCTTTTAAATCTATGCATATGCTGTGGAGATTCTGATTATCCACCCTCCGTACACCCTTATCTGGAAAATCCATCCCCTGTCTAACCCATCCTTCATGAGGCTTATCATAGTAGTTAGCCAGTGAAACTAATAGAATTGTTATCCATACAGCAGGTGTTTAGGGGTGGAAAAAAAATCACAACTTATTCAAAGCCAGGTTTTAAAAAGTGTCTCACCTCTGCCAATGAAAAAGATCAACTTTATTTTAGGATAATAATAGTAATGCTAAAACAACAAACAAAAACCTTGTTTGTTGACCCACATCAAATCAGTTTGAAGTAGTCTAAAAAATGATACTTATGTGCTTATTTTCTCAAAGAGCATTAGCAAGTACTTACAATTTTCCCCTTACAGAAACTTCCTTGCCTTTTCTTAGAATCTATTCCATAAACATTATAAGTAATTTGTAGCATCATAGTAGTGAAATAGAAAAACATCAGACAGAAGGAATTGTATGAGAAAGGCACAGAAGCATAAAACACTGTGGCATTTAGGGGTTAATTTGGTGTGCTTGCAACGTTTACATAGTGAACTTCCAGAAGAAGAAGTAAGAAATATAGGAAGATCTAGACCATTAAGAACTTAGACAGCTAGTTGAGTTTGGATTGTGTTTTCTTTCTTTCTTTTTTTTTGAGATGGAATCTCACTGTGTCGCCCAGGCTGGAGGGCGGTGGCACAATCTCGACTGACTGCAGCCTCCACCTTCCGGGTTCCAGTGATTCTCCTGCCTCAGCCTCGTGAGTAGCTGGGATTACAGGCACCTGCTACCACGACCAGCTAATTTTTGTATTTTTAGTAGAGACAGGGTTTCACCAAGTTGGCCAGACTGGTCTTGAACCCCTGACTTCAGGTGATCCACCCACCTCAGCTTCCCACAATGCTGGGATTACAGGCGTGAGCCACAGTGCCTGGCCAAATTTGAATTTTTACTCTGTAGGGGATGGTAAGCCACTGAAAAATTTAGAAAAGTACTTCTAGCAGCAGTGTGGGAGATGAATTAGCAAGAGGCAAGACCAATGAAGAGATTGTGGTACTGCTCTAAGCGGGAGCTAATGGAGGCCTACTCCAGGGGATTGGGAGGGAGTGAACTTGTTTCCTCAAACAAGTTATATTTGCATAAATGGTTCATATAGATCCTGAATCTATTTTGAGTGATTTAAGACACAACCTCTCAAAAGACCTCGAAGTATTATTGATATTTAGAGAATCCAATAATGCTATATTTATCATGGCACGGTTCCATTATGCCAAAATTGAGTGTATAAAGTGCTAAGTTAGGACCTAGAGAATAAAATGTACTTATTTATTTTGAATGTAATATCAAGTTTATAATCTATCAGTAATCTTTCAGAATACAGTCATCCTTTTAATACATGCCAAAGTCTTCACCAGTCTAAGCTGCTTTCATAATCTGATAAATCATTTCTTATCTTTTAAAGTTGCATTTTAACTTAATTGGAAGTAAAATCAATTTAATGGGAGAAAGAGGAAAAGCAGTCATAGAATCTATGAGCAACAGTGAGTTAGCTTTCCTCTTCTTGGTAAGAGTCACTGTAGCCTACCCTTACCTCCCTACCTTATGCTTTCCAGTTCTGTGCCATGGAAAGTGGATCATGCACAATGAATCAAGAGACACAAAGTTAAAATAGAATCAGGACAAACTTTTTAACAAATTTTATCAGAAATTATATTTGCCCATGCTGGAAAAGAGAATTATGAGACTGGACTAAAAATATTTCTGGACTAAGGCTGGCTCTCTAGTGAGCACAAGGGGAAAAAGGGCTGTGATTAAGAAATGTCATCTGAAAACATCTAAATTTAGTAAATATATGTTAGGAGCTTACTATTCACCTGGCAAAGTACATTTTTAGAAATTATTTTCTGCAAGATATTTTAAATGATGGATCATTTTCAGTGCATTCATATGTGATTAAAGTGCAAAAAGGCAATAAGCAATGTTTTTTATTTTATCCCAGATCCTCCTTAAGTCATCCTAGATCCTCACACATTTCTCCTTTCCCCATGCTTTCATACTACCTTTAAATACAATTTTTTGTTTGTTTTTTTGAGATGGAGTCTTACTCTGTCCCCAGGCTAGACTGCAGTAGTGCTATCTCAGATGACTGCAACTGCCACCTCCTGGGTTCACGCGATTTCTGGCTAATTTTTGTACTTTTAGTAGAGATGGCATTTTGCCACGTTGGCCAGGCTGGTCTCGAACTCCTGACCTCAAGTTATCTGCCTGACTCGGCCTCCCAAAGTGCTAGGATTATAGGCATAGCCACCACACCTGGCGCAATAATCAGTCTTAAAGCTACGTTTATTAGATAAATCTGGATACCCTAGTAACCATATATAGATAGTGAGCTCCCAGTTGTTTAATTTGAAATTAAATCAATACAATAACTAGCATAAGAAAATTCAACTTGAATTTCACATGGGATCTCTTTAAGTTTTAATGGAGTATAAAACTTTTTCCACCAAAAAATCAGGATTGCTCTTATTCTTTTTGATGCTTTGACAATGTACAAATTGTACCTGCACTATCTGAATACATAGTGTACAACTTATTCTAGCCTGTATCTGCAGGGATTAACTTAATATGCCTAAATTAAACAGAAGTATGTGCCTCTTTCACAGAGATAGATAAGACATCTAGCAATAAGTAGGAGAAGTGTAGAGCATGAAATATGCAGTTTCTCAAATTAGCTAAAGTCTTCATTGAAAAATAGACATAATGTCAGATAAGCCACTCCTCTTTTTATAGCTTTGTTAATGGCCAAAGAATATGTGTATTTAATGTTTTTCAAATCTACATAAAATGAATCAAAGTTATTGACTATATACCTACTCAGCATCTAACATTGTCCATGGATTTGTACAGGGAACACAAAAAAATAAGTTGTTAGCTCTCTATCTTTGAGGAATGAATTGCCTTTTAAAATAATGAGATCTGCCATTAGCCTACATGACAAGGAAGACTCTAAGTGGCAAAGTAGTAAGGAAGAGAAAGGATCTGTGTCACTAGTCCAGTTGAGAAGGACTTCTACAGATAGGAAGAAAAAGTCCAACAGGATGGAAGAGATATTAGTGTCAGGAAGAAACAGACTAGAAGGAAATAAACTATGAAAAATGGCAGAGATGGGATAAAGGGTAGTATTTTCAGAGGAGGGCTGGCCCCACAAGATGAATATCCCTCATTTTTTATGGTCTATATGGATGCCAGCTATCAACACTGGGCTTTGACATAGTGGAATTTGGCTTGGGCAGTATTCTTTTAAAAAAAAATTAAAAACAAACCAAACACATTCTGAAAAAGACAAAACAAAACATAAACAAACAAACAACACTCTTCTTTAATATTTGCCTCACACACAAAGCTTTGCCTATAATATGTCTCTGCTAAGAGCAGAAAATCGTATTGCCAAAACAAAGAAGCTACACGGTTTTTACAAGTGCCAGAGGGGTTTTAGATTGTTTAATCATTATATACGTGACTGGTATCAAGAGTCCTCTTTTTTTTTTTTCCAGACTATAATGAATACAATATGTGTGGGTTAAAATATTTGTTTTATGACTTGGCTGTTGCTAGAACATTTTTGGGATTGGTTAGTACTCCCACCTCGAATATTTGGTAATGATTGCCTGAACTGTGAAGAAATGTCAAAATATAAGTAGTAAAAACATAGTCCTTGCAAAAGAATCCTGGTACTACAGATTTAGAATTTGAGCTAATTTGAGCACATGCACTCAGACTTTGCAGTGGAGTCAGAGATTATATATAGACATCCACTATACAACTAAAACACTTAAGTGAATTGTATATGTCATTCCACTAAAATCAAACTTCACCTTCCATAAGCATGACTATATGTTTGTCTCAACATATTGTTATCTGTGGTTGGATCAGTAATTATGTGCTATGCAAGTAATTGTGCAGTTTACTTACTTCTAGGGGCACTGAGTTTTTTGGACTTTTTTTCCTTAAGGCTTCAGGAGTAACTTTAACAGGTACTGGGAAACGTGATATCACTTTTCTTCCTCTCTTGGGGCTTGCCTCTTCCATGATACCTGTTGCTCTGGCTTGACATTGCTTGCACAGGTTGTTACAGTGCTAACAAAAACATGAAGTCTGTTGTTGGTAGAGACAAGCCAGGCAGTGGTGAGGTATGGTATCAAGGGAAGAAAGTGATAGCTGAGGAAATTTCATCTACAGGCAGTGTGTGGTGGATAAACATTTAAGAACAGATTTTCCAAAAGAAAAGAAGAATCTCTAATGTGTAGCATTTGCGTATTTACATTGTGTAAATACCTCCACCATGGCCAGTTTTATGCCCATGTCAAGCTACAAACATGGTGTTGGGAAGAGATGAATGTGGAGTTAGAAAGAGATGGTCACAGGAACCAGGATTAGCCATCTCCAGCACACCACCAGCTACGAGTCTCAAGTACAGCTTATGTCAGGAACTACAACCTGGTTTTGGCCCTTGAAAACATGTAAAATCATTTTTGAAAGAATAATAGTGTAGAGCACTATAGGAATACTAGTTATAATTATTCCTCAAACTCTATGAATTTACATAAAAGCAATATTTGCAAAATACAGAAGAGATAAAAGAAAGCAAGAGTTCTTTAAGATATATTAATTAAAGATAGAGGATGGGTAAAGAAAAGCACTCAAGACAATGCTGAAATGCAGGTTCATTTTAAAAATCACTTTTCATGCTTCTGTCTCAAAAAAAAGAAACAGTACCACAAAAATGTACAACATGTGGACTAGAAGGTTCAGAAAATACATGGAATCAATTTACTAATTATAGGTGTTCTGATTCTAAGACAGTTTTTGAATTTGTTGGAGGCATCATGTGATGTGCTGCTGCTCCAGAAAACACCTAATGCAGAGAAACTATTGGGAGCCTACCCCTCCATGTTTGAAATTAGCCAAACGTACAAATCTCTCCTCCTCTGGCCAGGACAGCTGACATCTGCACACCGACTACGATGTGGTGTGAGAAGCATATACATACATTCTCTCCTGGACAAAGATTCAAAGCATTTTTAAACTTTCTGGGAAACTCAGAAGATTTTCAGTAATGTTTGTATTTATGTCACCAAAAAAGGAAGAGATATTAGTTGAGTATTAGTTATATGACTTATTGTTCTGGATAGCAGGTCAATATTTTTATAGGCAGTGATAATTGTTATCAACTAGCCTAGTAAAAAATAATTATAACTAAAGAGAATAGTAGATGTTGGTCAGTCTGGAAAAAAATAAACAAAATACTAGTGCAGGGGAAAAATACTTTAAATTCATGTGCAAGACTTATTTTTTGTTTATAAATTGAATTTATAGAATAAATTTCTAAAAGACAAGATTTTAGGAACTTCAAAAATATCTACAACTGTTACTAATCCTATTGCTTTTAGGAAACATTATGAAGTTGATTTTCAGTTTAGTTTTCTGATGTACTGCATTTATTTGTATGCAAGTCAGAAAATATGGGAACATAAAGTTCCCTCTGATTTCTATAAAGACAAGAACTTGGCAATGGTAAAAGGCAGTTTTTAGTCATTCTGTTCGTAAGGAGTTTCTTCTAGTGAGTATTATCTTAAAATGCGTAAAGTGTGTTGAATCTTAAATTGGTAAAGAGGGAACAAGAAAATCTTGGATGAAAAATAATCCAAATGAAAACAAAACCTTTAAATGATAATTAATTAGAAACACAAGTTAACTATGCTGGAAGTGCATGTTTATGAGTTTAAGTGACCTTTAAAGATGACTCGAAGCCAACTAATAGCTTATTTGTGGATTATGACTATTTAAATGTACTATTTGGCAGGTGGGGTGGAGGTTCTTTTTCTCCAGAGTATATTAATTCAGTATACTGAATTAGTAGACATTGGAAATCTATTGTCTTTGGGACCTGAGGACCACTTCAAAAATTCGGCTCTAAGATCACAGTCAAATCAATAGTTTATGTTGGTAATTATAAATAGCTTGACTTATCCAACTTATCAAACTGAAGCTCTACCTCAGCACCTTTCATTAAGTTTTCAGATAATTTTTACATGTTTTATCTCATTTGATCTCCCCAACAACACTCTTGCTATAAATTGAATACTGTGCTTTATGGGAAAAAGCATTATCAATCAAGAAAGTGATCCCTAACAAAAGATAAATAACATTACTGAAGGCTTAATTGTTTTAACGTTAATTAGGGTTTACCTTGTGCTAAAATTAGCACAAAAATTATTAGATTCATTTAATTGTAAGTTTTTTATACCGTTATGAACACTTTCCAAAAATATACCATTTAACTGATGACTACGAAAACTCCTATCTAATATAATACATTAATCAATTCTCTTAATTTTAAATATACTAAATAAAGCCTCAATACTTGTGATCTATTAACTAAATACTAAATTAATAGACATTGAAAATCTATTGTCATTGAGACCTGGGACCACTTCAAAGACTCTGCTCTAACATCATACTCATTTTATAGACTCTTTTTCTAAGTCTGTACTCAAGTTTTCTCTACTCTTGAGAAAGGAAAATAGAAAAGTTTCTGTTCTCTAAGGAATTTGATAATACAGTCACTCACAAAAAAAGTTATAGATTTTTAAGAAAAAGTGACTCAAGTATTTATATTTTACCAAAAAGTTCAGTCCTCTTGATTTTCCTGTTTTAGTTAATGGCATCATAATTTTCCAAACCATTCAGCTTTGTAATTTGAATGCTTTAAAAAATTTTTTCTCTCTCATATCCCACATCCACTCCCTATGGATTCCATCTACAGGGTAGTTTACACACTGATCTAAGTTTTTTTCCATTTCTATTACCAACACCATTGTTACTGCATATAGAATATTATAGTATTTACTGAACTCTTTCTCTCTTGGCCTACTTTCTCCCCATTCCAATCCATCCAATAAACTGCTTCCTGCTTTCCCAAAGAAAAAACACTATTAAAAGTTTTAATAGTTCTCCACTGTTCATGAAATGAAACCCAAACGTCTTGCTGTAAATTATGGAGTCTTCCTATTTTGGCTGGCATGGTGGTATAGTAGTAAAAATGATATGGCTTTGAGACATGGCTTTAAATCTAGATTCATCCACTCACTAGCTCTGTGATTTTTAGCAAAGTGACCAACTTTTTCAATTCTGACTTCCCTTCTCTATAATATGAAGGTAATTGTATCTTTTTAAAAATTAAATTGGATTGAATTGTAATGCACTAAACACTGTAAAAACAGTTACATATCTTTTTGTGGTCTTATTTTTCATCAGAAAAGTTGGACTGCCATGGATTCTCACAACTCTGAATCTTTTATTTGTGACTTCCCATCACCTGTCAATACCCTGTTCATCTTTCAAAGCGAGGCTCAAGTTCCTCCTCGATCCTTCCCCCTTTCTTCCTTTTCAGAAATTCACAAAATATAGTATCTCTCATGCTTTTTTAGAAAGAACACTTACCCTGCCTTATTTTCTAGTTACTTATTTTAGTTATCTCCCTTTCTCAAACGTTTATTCCTTGAGGAGAGAAAGGCAAAGGAAAAAAACGTAATTCTTAAATAGTCTTATTTTTATATATATCCAGTTGAATGCTTGCCCATAGTAGAAATGCTGAGTTTATTAAATAAATGCAAATATAACATTGAGAAATTTTATTTCAAGTATGTTACCCACATAGCATTACATTTTACATTAACCTTTCTTAACCCTGTCAAGCAATTTTAATTGGCAGAAATGACTTGTCATATAAGACACTGCCCAGCTGCTTTCCCTTTCCATTATTTCTTTCAACTTCTAAATATAACTCTGCACTTTGTACTTCTTTCACAAAGCATTCTATTGTGATCATCAAACACATTTTGGGAACTGGGGTAATAATTCAAGTCTTAGAGGGAAATAGGATAAAAAATGAAATTCTAAAGCATTAATTCTGAAATACCTGGAAAAAGAACTGAAAAAAATCTCAATCAAATGTGTTTAACAAAATTATAATGCAGAGTCTAGACTTACTTTGAACATTTTAGAATGTCTTATAAGTTAGTAAAAGGCAGAAGTAGCATCAATATGTGGTCACACTAAAGCATGTAACAGCATGTTGAGCCAGTCCGTAGTTATGTTAAGTAGTTATTTTTAAAGTGAAAGCTGCATATAAATACAAGTTGACCTTGATTTTCATGCTAGATGTATTCTCGACAAATATAAGCACTATACATTAAGGATACTATAGCCACTTTGTTAACCCTGTGTATTCACCACCTAGCAGACTGCCTGACCCATAGATGAACAGGAATATCATCAGATTTGAAGTGCCTGCCACATTGCATGCATACAAATCACCTGAGATGCCAATTAACAACAGAGATTTTGACTCAGTAGGTGAGGGTTGAGGCTTAGGTAACATGCTTTAAAACAAATAAAATAGGTGATCCTAATACAGGTGATCCCAAAACTGTACTTTAAATCATACTGCTATATAGGGGCAAGGTCCTTGTTTTGTATCCCACCTCACTAAAATCCCTGGAATTGGCTAATGGAACATGGTGAGACTGAAGGCCTGCAGAGAGTACTTTAAGAGTATAATTATGGGGAATACCCAGATCTTGGAGATCTCTTCTAGTCTTAAAGTACAAATAAGTTGAGTGGAACCAATGTTTTCTCATTAGTAGGGAGTTCCATAGCAGAACTGAATTTACTTCAGTATATGCTGATAGGTAAATATTTTCTATAAACAAAACAGGTACTCAATAAATATTGGCTCTTATTATTACCAGGATTTTTACCTAGGGTGATATTAATGTTTCTTCCTTTACTTTATAAATGATGTTTCTGGAATTACACTGGAAAAGGGGAAAAGAGAAGAAAATGCATAAGAGAGATCCAATAAGTGCCCTGCTCTCTATGAACCTCTGGAAATCCATGGTATATTTAAGGGATTCCAATGCAATTTATTTAGTCTGTATTTCTGATGATAAAATGCTAACTATATAATCTTCAATATGGCATCACTATATTTCTTTTATAAAAGTATACCCCATCTATGTTATACATTAACTAGAGCTGAAGCAGAGTTTCAAACCTAAGCCTGTCTGACACATCTTTTCTGTTACACCACACTGCCTCCCCAGTCATAAAAACTTCTTAGAAGATTTGAGGGCTCAGTTTAAGATAATATTAAAATATTCTATCACATTTTAAGTGATAGACTAGTAGGACTTGGTGACCAAAAATGGGAGCTAGAAGAGATGGAGGAATGCAAAGCTTCCATTTTGGTCAATCAAGTGATGAAATTTCAAATTTCAAATTAAACAGCATATGGGTCGTAATTGAAGTCATGAATGTAGATACAATTACCTCAGAATGTGTGAGTAGAAAAATACAGTTGTTATAAGCAGAGTAACATATGGCCCCTGACGGTCATGTGGTCTACACTACACCATCCTGCACAAGAGCCACGTGCCACATGTGACTACTGAGCACTTGCAGTGTGACTAGTTGGAACTGAGATGTGCTGTAAGGGAACAACATGCATTGGACTTTGAAGACCCTGTACAAAAAAAAAGAATGTAAAATAGCTCATTAATATTTTTAATACTGGACCAGGCGCCATGGCACATGCCTGTAATCTCAGCAGTTTGGGAGACTGAGGTGGGCAAATGGCTTGAACTCAGGCATTTGAGATCAGCCTGGTAACATGGTGAAATCCTATCTTGAAATAAAAATAGTAATAATGAAAATATGTATGTATTTTTATGCTATGTGTTGAAATGATATATTCCATTAAAGAGACCATATGCAAATTTAAAAAAAAAGAAAATTAGTTATTATGGACAATATAAAATGGGAACCAAACATGCTACTTCAACTTTTCATTGACCTCAATGCAATATTTTAGGATGATTATCCAAGAGTGTTTATAAAAACTACATTTCCATAGTGGTAAGAGAAAGGAGAAAAGTGATTATTACATTAGCAGTATCATTTATAATTAGAGTAATTTTGTGGAATTTAGGCCCTATGGTAGGAAAACCTTTTAAAGTGATAAAATCCTGACTTTGAAATATTTAAAATATTTAAAGAAATTTAGTGGGGTTTTTTTGTTTGTTTATACCATAGTAAGCAAGGTATATAACAGCTAATGTTTGCTGAGTACTTATATTGTCCTGTGCCCTGTGCTGTGATTCACATCTACATTATTCATTATCTTAATAATCTTGTAAGCACATAAATTAGATACTATTTCAGTCACCCAATAAAGAAACCAAGATTCATTTGCCCAGAAATAATAGAATTTCTGTCAAATCTCGGATTTGAACCCAAATTAAGTCTCTTTATTCTCTTTCCTAAAGATTGCATCCAAAAGAGCTTTCTTTAAGGTAGTTGGCTTAAGTTAAAAAAGATAGTAACTTGTAACTGCATAAAAAAATCTATATAGATCTTTTTATGAAGAACTAGAAAATAACATCCAGTTTCTCTGGCAGCTTTGTACTTGTTGTTTACCAAACATTTTTTTTCCCACAGCAAGTATAGAAATAGATGTCAACAAAGGTTCATTTAATTTTCACAAATATGAAATAGTAAGGTAACTAGTGTTTAAAATTCTGGCTGGGGCCGAGTGCAGTGGCTCACACCTATAATCCCAGCACTGTGGGAGGCCAAGGCAGGGGGATCACTTGAGGTCAGGAGTTCAAGACCATCCTGGCTAACATGGTAAAACCCCACTTCTACTAAAAATACAAAAATCAGGTGGGCGTAGTGGCACACACTTATAGTCCCAGCTACTCAGGAGGCTGAGGCAGGAGAATTGCTTGAACCTAGAAGGCAGAGGTTGCAGTGATTCAAGATTGTGCCACTGCACTTCAGCCTGGGCAACAGAGCAAGACTCTGTCTCAAAAAGAAAAAAAAAATTCTGGTTGGTATTAAATCAAATTTTGAATTTATGTCAAGTAGTAATGTAGGATATCATATCGAGACAGAGTTTCTCAAATAGCATTGTTTTTCACTAGTTATTAATCCCAGTCTCTCAAATTCTGAAAGCATCTTGGATTCTGGGCTTATTAGAAGAACCACATGTAAAATAACTCCTAAGAGATTACAAAGTGGGTCTTAGTTTTTTCCCCCTAGGCAAAAGATTTACTTAACCTCTCTGGATTGTTAATATAAGTATTACTTTTAAAACCTACCTAACCAATACTTCTAAATAAAACTTTAGAGTATTAATCCCCAATAAAGTCCGCAAATTTAGAAGATATGTTTCATGATTTAAGACATACTTAAACATTAGAGTTAAGTTAGCCTTGTGCTGTGTTTCACTTCATGTTTATTGAAATTGTCAATAAATGTGTAGTCAGTACAGATAAAGGTGAAGAGGAATTATAACAAGATTTAGAAAAAAATATGAAGAATAAAGATTAGTAAAGTTGAGGTTTCAGAATTTAATCTTGTTGTTATAATCTATATATACATTTAGATTTCAGCAAACATACACATATGTTTTTCATCAGTACGTAGACCTCTTAATTTTGAATGTTGCTTAAAAATATTTACTATTCGTTTCAACACTTTCCGGAAGAAAATAATACTTTATCATTGTGATACTAATTTTGTGCCTAATAAAACTTATTCAGTTTTAATAATTTCTTCTCTCACAAAACCTTAGCCTCTATGATACATAAATATATATAGTTGTCAAACCTTCTGTAGAAATTGGCAAGCTCTAATGGTTAACATTTTAAATGACAGTATTATTTGTTTCACATGTAAGTAGCCATATTCTTAGTTAATATTTTGGTAACAAATACATATAAACCCTAAAGAAAATTATTTTTTGATATACTTTTTCTAGGTTGTGGGATTTATATTTGACTTAAAATTTTTATTGAATTAAACTGTCTTTTTAAAAACAAAACAAAACAGTTTTTAGACATATGCTTCCCCACACATGCAGATTGACCAGGGAAAAATATTTTGAGGGAAGGAGCATTCAAAGGAGTTGATTAGCTGTAATTATGCTAACTACAGCTATAGTTTAAGTTTTTCCCAAATAGGTTCAGTCCATATGTGGAAGAGAATAACTGGGCAGCTTCAGACAAAAACCCTAAGCTATCCAATTGCCTGTAACAGATTTTACAATAAAACAGATGAGATTTATTTTTAAATAAACTATCATAACAAATTTAATGTTATTAATTTGGTTGAATTGGATTTAATGATCAAGAACATAATTGAAAACCTATGATGTGGGAATCAAGAGACATAAGGAAGTTTTTGTTATCTAAAATGTCTTTCTTATCCAGACTCTTTCTGGCTGCAGCCCTTGAATTGTACCATTGGAAACTAATTGCTCCACATTAAGCATCATATTTTCAGGGACACATAACTAAAGGGTAAATATTCCTGAGAAAGTTTACACATTGAGCTGTTAACCATTAATAATGTCAATTTATAAAATGACTCTCTAATGGCATGGCTGACTGAGAGGAGGGGCTTTAAAAATGGCTTTCAGGATAGTTTTGAAAAGTCAGTGTAAAGGAAAAAAAATTTATCTGTAGCAGCATAATCAGTGACATAGGCCCAGAGTAATGAACACAATAGAAGTGACAAGATTTGGAAGAAAGAGGTAGCCTAGATTGACAGGAAACTGCTGAAAGATGAGGAGGGCAATGAATACACACTTCATCAATTGTTCAATTATAGGTTATCTCCTGTCAGCTGAGTCTTGACACAGAAACTAAATTCACTTTTGTGCCATTCTAATTCCATTATTGTGAATTTCTTTATAGTGAATTTCCCTGTAAGAAGGCATGTTTATTCCACAACTCTGTTTTTAATTTGTTTCTCAGTCTTACGGATTTATACAACTTTGGCACATGCATCGCTGATCCATTCCTTATGGGCCCATGCAACCATTTGTATGAATGACAGTGTCACAGTCTAATTTGTGATTGAGCATGACATTTTCTTTGCATATGTCTGTGGAACACTCCACAGACATATGCAAAGAAAATTAGGTAACAAGAAAAATTTATACATTTCTAAAATTAGGTAACAAGAAACACTTATACATTTGTAAAAACCTGTTTTCCAACTCAGAAATTACAACATTAGAATTCACAGAATGACAATATCTCTAAAGTTAAGTCATCTCTATGGATATCTGATCTCATTCACATGTATTTTTATTTATAGTTGACTGCAATATTGGGATGAGACTAACAAAATAAAATTTAAGAAAGAGAAAAGCAAGACACTATAAATACAAAAAGCAATTGCACAAGTACAGAAGCAAAGGAGATCTAATTTGTCAGCAATTCATCTGAAAGAGACATGGACAAGCTTAAGATGAGCTGACAGTATGGCATATCTTCTCTAAACTATATTAATGGGAAGGCAAGCTTGGCTGCCTTAATAGAAGTGTAAGGTTGCCAAGGAGGCAGTAATCTTGCTGATTCTGGCACCACCTTGCTCAATTTCGGGCATTGCATTCTGGGTGTCCTGTTTTAGGTGGTATTCATAGAGGACTGGTGGGCAGTGAAAATCTGAGAATCCTCATGTTTAAGTGTAAGGGTTGAGTGAATTTACATTGCTTAGCCTAGAAAAGACAAGATTAAATAGAAATATAACTGTGTTTATATACTAAAATCACTGTCCTATAGAGGACAATTGTAGGTATAGAAGTAAGAAACATTTACTGATTTATGGTCTTATTTTAGATTGATTTCATGATAGTTATATTCCGTATAGATATAAATAGCAATAAATAGGAGGAGCCCAATATGAGCCTATGCAGATGGAAATTAGGTAACAAGAAAAATTTAGATTTAGTAATGTAGTCTGAGATAGTGCTAGAAAGAGTGAGCAATTTTCTACAGACCGAGGGTATCATTCAAGTCTCTGTTCAAATCCCTATCTGTTAGCCAGACCAGCATTTTAAATAGCCAAAAATTACTCATCAAGGGGATGAGTGCAGACAGAAAAGAATATGTTATTTCTCCTATGAAAATGTTTTCTTAGTGGCATATCCGTATATTCATATGCAAAAAAAAAAAAAAACACGAGGAAAGGGGCTTAAACTGAAGCAGGAGTAATTTTCCTAGATATGAGAAAGTGTCCAAGTGTTAGGGTAATATAACATTGAAATGGACTGCTAAATAAAATTGTAGAGGGTTCATTCTTGAAGAGCTTCAAGAAAAGTTTTGCCAATTATCTGTCTTGGATTACTTAGACTACTGGGTATTTGGGGGAGCCTTCCTTGTCTTATCGGAGTGTGACTGAAAGGAAATTGACAGCCACATGTATTAAAACAACAGGTTTATTTTACATATATATATATGTACATATATATATATATATATGCACATATGTCCATGCTCATTAAAAAAAACAGTATATGCTCATCAAAGAATATTTGGAAATCACGGAAAAAAAGTAAAGAGAATAACCAGAAATATCATATTATAATCTAGAATATTTATTTTTAATCATTTTTCTGTGAGATTAACTATGCTAAGAGTTTTTTAATATAATAAATATACTCTTTGAAAATTGCTTTTTAAATTTAATCACAAGGAATTTACCCATTCACTTTAATGAACAATTAATATGTACTTCAGTTCTATATTGTGGTTAAAGCAAAGAAATTGAGAAAATTAATTAGAAGAGTTAGATGGAAAGAAAGGAAAGAAAGGAAGAGAAAAAAGAATAAGGAAAAGAAAAGAGAGAAAAGGCAACAAGAAAGAAGACAAAGTTGGAAGGCGATGTAGAAAAAACAGAAGGGTTGAGGGGGATAACGATAGTGAAATGTTAGGGAGAGGGTTGAAAAGAAAGTTCTGGTAATTTATGATAAAGATCCTGAGATAACCTTCATTCATCTGGCCCTCAAATATATTAGCTGTAAATAGGAGCATAATATATTGCTTCATATTTCTGTCTTTTGAAGTTTGTTAGTTACTGATTATAAATCTGTATATGCTCTTGAACATTAATTTTGAACTCTCAAATCAATAAGCAGCTTGTGAATGGGGAAGTCCTTCTCTGGCTACAGAAGCTAAAGCTAGATCTCTAAAGGACAAGAGCCTGAGGAAGCTACCTCTACCTTATATTAATTTGCATGAAAAATAAAAGGCAAACCAACTGTTTATTCCATTTGTTCCCATTCTGTGAATCTTGGATTTTATGTTTTCTCCATCATGTTGGTGACCATCAGTTAGTTGAATTAGCTTGGAGCAAATAGTAATGAGGACCAAATCATTCCACATAAAAATCTCCTTAAGCATCAACAATCATCCATGAATAGATTGCATGTTTTACCAACATCATCTTCCTCAAAAATGAAGAAGATAGTTTTGAAATCTATCAATTTGCATGAATTTGCCAGAAAATGTACCCCAAGCAGATACACCGCTGATGGTGTACATTTATTTTAAACCTGACAAACAATAGATCAATGTATTTTCTACCAAGGCTTAGTAATTAAATCCCATTAAGATTGAGAAGCTCTTATTCTAGCATGATTTCTATACTAGCTGCCATATTGTTCACTTTGACTCTTTTAATGCACATCTGGGTGTCTAGAAATATATGTTCCAAGTATGACTATCACTAACTAGCTTTGTGATCTTTGCTTACTTCTTAACCTCACAGAAGCTAAAAATGTATTTATCCTTAAGTAAAATTCATAGTGGTAAGAGAGTATTTTGCCAGCCACATTACAGAGTTTCTTAGTTAATATTCTCAAGCACTTACAAGTGTCAAAAGAAATAATAAAATAGTGCAAGATTATTTACAATGGGCCTGGAGGATTATATAATAACACTTTGTCCACCTAAATTATTATTACAAGGATCAGGTGTTTTTTCTTTGCTTTTTCTTTTTACTTTAGGTTCTGGGGTACATGTTCAGGTCATGCAGGGTTGTTGCATAGGTACATACATAACCAGGTAGTTTGCTGCCACTATTCCCCCTTCATCTATATCCGGCATTTCTCCCCATTTATCCCTCCTCACCCTCCCCACCCCCTGCCGTCCCTCCCCTAGCCCCCCTGCAGCTGCCCCCAGTATGTGATGTTCCTCTCCCAGAGTCCACGTGTTCTCATTGTTCAACACCCGCCTATGAGTGAGAACATGCGGTGTTTGGTTTTCTGTTCTTGTGTCAGTGTGCTGAGAATGATGGTTTCCAGATTCATCCAAGTCCCTACAAAGGACACGAACTTATCATTTTTTATGGCTGTGTAGTATTCCATCGTGTATATGTGCCATGTTTTCTTTGTCCAGTCTCTCATCAATGGGCATTGGGTTGGTTCCAGGTATTTGCTTTTGTACACAGGGCCGCAATGAATGCATGTGTCTTTATAATAGAACGCTTTATAGTCCTCTGGGTATATACCCAGTAATAGGATTGCCGGGTCAAGTGGAATTTCTATCTAGATCACAAGGATCAGTTTTTGAAAGCCTTACAGCAGTGTAGGAAGCCACAGGCTTGTATATTTGATCTTTAACATGATTTTATTCAGTGTTTAGGGTAACATTAGTCGAATTACAATCCATTTATTCAGGATGAATTCCCACATCCCCAAACTCCAATGAATGTTCTGGTTATACCTGTCAAAATCTCTAGGACTTCAGAACTTCCAGAATATCCATCTGCCCCTGTCTCTCCTGCTTTGTTGATATGTCTGTGTATTGCTTTTCCTTCTCTTTAGTGAGCGCTCCTTCCTTGCTTCTCCCCCTGCTTATATCTTTCTCCATTTACTTCCTAGTATCCTTCTTTTAATTCTGTCTCCCCCATTTATCCTTGTTTTGTTATATCTTCTTTTTTATAATATGAAGTTAAAATATGTTTTGAAGCATTTTATCTGTTCACTAGCTCTGTGTTACCACTTTCTTTGCATCATATTCTCTGGCTAGATAGGACAGAGATCCCCTTTCCTCACTCTTATCCTAATACATCTGCACCTTTTTTCACACTTTGTTCTCTTCTTTAAAAAGCTCTTTACCCTCTATGAAATCTTCCAACCAGTCCTTCCTTCAAGCAAATGTATCTTTACCAGGAAATTTTCCTTTCCCAATTATTTCTCTCTGCCACTTTTACCTCCTTAAGTGTACCCAGAAATATTCTCTTTCAGTCTCTTTATCACTCCTTTGTTTATATGAAACTTACTTGCAACTATCATAACTTAGCAAATTATTTCCTATAGAAGCACATTAAAGGTAACAGTCACATTGTTTATCCTTGCATCCATTATTATAAAATGTTACCTGTACATCAAATACGCTCCATAGTATTGAATTGAACTCAATTAATTTAAATCTTAATGAACTAGATCTAATTGCCCTTTGATTCCATGTAACATTCAATTGCCCTTTGATTCCATGTAACATTCAGTTAAGATTTTCTAAGATGAGTGACTCTCAAAAAGAAAAAAAGTTCCTATATTTATCAATGAGTGAAGCCTTCCTCAGTGAAATTGCTGTCACCCTGCTCCCAATTATAATACACTAATTACTTCATTACTTAAAAGATAGTGAACTCTTTAATAAAACATTGGTATTTAGAAATATACTGAGTTTTAATGTACAATAAAACTAACATTGTAACTATGTTCATTCCAGTAAGGGAAAAATTCATGAATTTAGATAAAATTATAATGTAGATGGAGAAGTCTGATACTTGAGCAGTTTTAACAAGAAATTATTAATAATAGTATAGATATGTTTGTCTAATCAAGTTTCTATCTAATTTCAAATGATCATATTAAATTTTAGTTTGAAATTATCTAATAATTAGAATCTAGTGATAATAGAGTATCAAATACACTCTTTTTTACTATTATTTCTTGGCTAACATGAGCAGGACTTTGAACAGATACTTGCAGTTTTTAAAAACTGGACAGCTATTATCATCTGAACTTGATAGATCATATACTTTTCTATATTTTATTTTATTCTTAAAATATACATAATAATTGTACGTATTTATGATGTACACAATGATGTTTTCATGTAACAGTGTATAGTTATCAAGTTAGGATAATTAGTATGTCCATGATCTAGACATTTATCTGAACCAAAATAGTAGAAAAATTAACAAAACATAAAACCATTTAAACAAGGGTCCATTTGTTTCGGATAAAAATATTCTAAAGAAAAAAATTAGAAAACTTACACTTCAAATGGGAAAAATGTCTAGAGAGGAAAATTTAGCATGATAAAAATAAGTTTGCCACAGGAACAGAAAACCAAGTACTCCATGTTCTCACTTATAAGTGGGAGCTAAACATTGGGTACTCATGGACATAAAAATGACAATAATACAAACTGGGAACTACTAGTGGGAGGCAGAGGTAGGCAAGGGTTAAAAAATTAACTATTGGGTACTATGCTCACTACCTGGGTGATGGGATCATTCATACCCCGAACTTTAGCATAACACCATATACCCAAGTAACCAAACCTACACATATACTTCTTGAATCTAAAGTAAAAGTTGAAAAACACCAACCTTTTTAAATTATAAAATTTTAGTCTAAAAAGAAAAGGATTACAGAGGATATGTCTGAAATCTATATAATAATTTGGACTTTAGCCATAATGAATATGAATTCATATTTGAATATATGAATATTAATCAGAATGAATATGAATACATTAATATTTGTTCTAAAATATCTTATTTAAATTTACAAACAAAGCTTCTAATTACCAGTATTCTGAGATGTATTAAACAAAACAAAAAAAGAGAGGCCAAACTTTATGCATTAGGTTGTAAATTTATTTTTTTAGCTTAAAATATAAAGTACAAAAACATAGATTCAAGATGACTTAAATTGATTCTTGAATGATAGATTGATGCACAGTATTAAAAAAGCTGGGGATATTTGGGTTTATTTCCAGCCTTTGAGATAGACCGTAAAAGATATGCACACAGTCAGCAACAGAATATTAGGCTAAAAAGATTCTTGTTCCAACTTAGTTCTGCATGTATAGGCTTCATTGGATTTCAGGTTATTTCAGCTTGACATAAACCTTATGTTCTCTCACACACATAGTGTTTTAACTGAATATAATTAGATGCGCATACTATAACCTGTTGATGTTTTGAAGCAGATAATTTCAATGATATTTCTTAGTCTACTTTTTATCCTAAAAGAGGTTTTTTAAAGACAAATATGTGATACTCTATATTCTTTATTTTTTTACTTTTTCGTACTATAAAACAGAATCTGTCATTGTTTAAACCAACTTTGATTCCCTGCATTTTCAAATATTTTTGTAGTAGCATGTTTTACTGAAATTTTAAAATGTTTAGAAGAATAAACACTGGACTAAATGGCTGGACTGTGGCCTTCCATTCTCTGTTTTTTCATTGTCTTGAGAGCAACCATAAATCCTGATGAGGGAGAAGGGATACTATAATGAAAAACGAAACAGTACATATGGTTCTTATTAATGAGTTTTCTGCTATCCCAGAAATGCCACTGTCTGCCCCAACGTTGCTTCCAACACTGCCCTAAGGTCCTTATAAGTGAAGTGACCTGGACTACTTGTTTTCCCAGCACAATGTCAGTTTACACCTGCTATCCGGATGTGTTTATTTACAGCATAATCTTTTACTCTTAAAAATGTTCCAATTTGGATGATAGGTTATATGTAGAAGCATGATGTAAATGCTTAACAACTGACTCTCAGGGAAAAAAAAAGTATGCATATATATGCACAAATAATTCTTCACAAATTCTCCTGATATAAAGGAAACATAGTACACAAGTCTATAAATAATAAAATATAATACTCGTAAAATGCTTTCATTATTTTTATTTTTTCTGAAGCGAAACTATAGTTGTAATAGAGGAACAAGTATAGTTCTTAGAATAATATTTGTTGATATTTTCATTTATGTTAATAAGTAAGATGAAGGTGAATCAATGAAGATGTATATTGGAACTTCATTCACTTTTCAATGATATGAGTGATTTCTTTGCTGAATGAGATGGTAGTTTTTAGGGATACTAGTAAACTGTTTTCTCATTTTTTGTTTATTCACAATGGAACAGTTATAGACTCAAAATTTTAAAGTTTAATCTACATTATTAACATTTTACGTATCATTTGCTTAAATGTAGACAATCAGCAAAACAGTTAATCAAGCCCTAATTTGTAGCACTGGCCAATTTATGTGGTATAGGTGCTCTTATCGTAGTTGGGTCCAAGCTACCAATAAAACATCACTGAACAGAGTTGGAAGGAAATACACAGTCGCATGCTATTATTTAGTATTTCCGTCATATAAATACATTAGAAATAACCTCAAAAACATAGATAGTGGTAAAGAGTTTTGAGTATTTCTCACTCAAAATGTAATTTATTTTCATGTAATTTATTTCATTCTAAGTTTATATAATTAAATGTTTAATAATGGCTGTATTTAACAAGTTTACAAAATTTTAGAAAATTTAACAATTGGCTCTCATGGACCAGTACAAGCAGCTTCAGCAGACCACTGAATATGGCCACCCTACTTACAACTAATCCCATATGTTCAAACATTCATTTGCTACGTATTTTCAGACAATATGTGCCAAGAATTGCGCTAGTTCTTGTGAGATGTAATACAGCAGAGTTCAACATAGAAACTATTTCTGCTCTCACACGATTTTCAACAGTCTTCCCCTGTTTGCCTCTGCCACTTCCAATCTCTTTTTTCTAATCAACCCAATCATTAGTGGTGTGAGCAGCACATATTTGATGGATTGTAATGACTTATTACGGATATCGATGTCATGTGGAAGCCCAAGTAAGGATTTAAAAAGAAGACAAGCCAATGGTTGGCTATTTGAGGTGTCAAATGTAAATAGTAACAAATTAGAACTGAGTTTTTTCTGTCAAATGCTTAAATAACCATGCTGGTAGATTTCCTTTACATGTAGCTTTATAATAGCAGGCAATGATAAAAGACACTGCCTTAATGTAATTAGTGAGTAATTACTCTATGCAAAGCACTAGTGTAATAGCTGAGATGGGAGATGAGGGATAAGGAAAGGGGAGAGAGTGACGAGGGAATTGGAAAAGAGTTGTTATAATAGATGGAAAGACCAATAATATTTCCAACTCCTGGTTCTAAAGTCTAGGAGAATACAGTAAAGAGAAAATATTAACAGTAATGCCTTATATTTGTATACTATTTTACAGTTCTCATATTTGACTCTCACGAGGTACTCAGCAGTGTGCAGGGGTGGACTGAAATGGCCAACCGAGCTTCATGGGAGAGTTGAGACTTAATCTGGGCCCTGAAGAATGAGTAGATACTGAGAATAAAAAAAAATTCTAGTCAATATTGTCATTCACTGAATGAGAAGTATGGATGTTTGTAGTCTAGGAAAAAGAGTGAATACATTGGTTGGCTAGAATAGAATCTTTCTATTATCAAACAGCAGAAAATAAGGTAAAAGAAAAAAATGAGCCAAATGCTAGCATTCCTTAATGATGAGCTGAGAGAAGCCTTAGAATATCTTTATTCACTCAAGTTTTTATTGCTTCTTACTTACTTGAACACCTTGTTTCCTCATGTGCTGGACACTATACTGGATCTTTTGATATAAAGATGAAAAAAGAAAAGTTCCCTGCCCTCAAAGAGCTCTGGCCAGAAAAATCAGACAGACATATACAATTAATTATAATGCTTTAGCACTATACAAAATGATAAAAATAATGCATAAATATAATGAGAAGGTTATCTTCTTGTGATTCAGTTCCCTCATCAAATAAAATAAGCATGATAGACTAGATCAGTGCTTCTTAAACTTTTATTGGAAACACAGATACTTTTGAGAATGTGATAAATGCTTTGAATCCTGTCCCCAGTATTTGTGCATTTTTTCCTTTCTAGTTTCCCTGAGGGCTATTTGCAAACTTCATGTCAAAATCTCTGGACTGTATGATATCACGGTTTCCTTCTAGCCCTATAACTTCAGAATGGAGTTGTGTTTATTTCATACAATCATTAGTGTGATTTTAAGCAGGCAAATCCAGTTTCTTTCTCAATGCTACAAAGTGGGGTATTAACACACAGTATAAGGTTTTCTCCCTGTGTCTGCATTAAGAGAAGAGAGCCACATGCCTCCTAAGGAGACCCTAAGACAAATTAGCGGTTCCATTAAGGAAAGCTATCTACTCCTCCGGCTTGTTGAGAAACAAGCTTATTCCACAAACATATTGTTCTGTTTCTCTTCTATTGTTTATCCTAATTTTATATGTATTTTATATGTATTTCAATTTGACTAAACATTCTTTAGATGCAAAAACCACATATGGTAGCTAATCCCTGGTTTGGCACCAATGATCCCTAACACTTAGTATTCGCTTTTCACACCCTTGTGTAGTTCCTTCCCCCCACGTTTTAGTGTTTTACTATTTCACTAGGGTTGGTCTATGTGACCAGTAAAATAAGGCAGAAATGATGGTATGTCACAATGCAATTTCCATCTTAAACATTCTCTCTTTTCCTCCTTTTCTCTCTCTCCCTTCCTCCTTCCCTCCCTCCCTCCTTCCCCTCCTGTCTCTCTCTCTCTCTCTCTCTCTCTCTCTCTCATCCCTGTCATTGCTCAGTCTGAGAGAGGCCAGTTGCCATGTTTTAAGGACACTCAGGAGGCCTGTGGAAAGGCGCACATAACAAAGAGGAAGTTTCTGGCCAACAGTCTGCTAGAAACCGACGCCTGCCAACAACCATGTGAGAAAGCTTGGAAATAGATCCTTCAGCCCCAGTCAAGTCTTGAGAAGACTTCAGCCCTAGCTGACAGTTTGACTGCAACCTCATAAGAGTCCCTGAGACCGACACGCTCAGCTAAGCTACTCCCAGATTCCTGACCCTCTGAAACTGCAAGATAATAAATACTGTTTTAAGCTTATAAATTTTGGGTAACTTGTTATGCAACAATAGATAACTAATTCTCTCTCTTTTTCTCTCTCTCTCTCTCTCTCTCTTCTTTTTCTCTCCTTCTCTCTTCCCACCTTACCACCCACTGTCTCTCTTTCTCTCTCAGTTGCTTAGCACTGAAATCTATTCAAGAAATCTGGCCCCTCTCTTCAACTTTTACTTAAAAAACAAAAACAAAAACGGAGGCCCAGGATGGTCAAGTATTTGCCCAAGGTTATTCAGTTACTTACTGGAAAAAAAAAGGATTAACACCCAGGTCCCATAACATACAATACAGTATTATTTCCTTGTCCTTATGCTTCCTCTCACTTTCTTATCAATTAAATCTACTCCTATGCTACAAATAGTGTGTATTAATATTTATACAAAATAACACTATTGGTGTGATAAACTAAGACTGATAAATCATTGGTGAATTTTTCAAGCGTACTTTTCTCCCTTTTCTTCAATTGACAATCTGGTCCATTTGTAAATCCCTATATCAAAGACTGGGTGAAACAAAGTAATAGATATTCATTATCATGAGTTAATGTCATTACTTGTGGGTAGTTCTGGTAAGAGGATTTGGTAAGAAAGATTACATTTTTTAACAAAGTAATATTTGAGTTATTGATATTAACTATCTAAGTCATTTTTGTGAATAATGTAAATGACTGTTTTTGATTAGTTACTGCTTCTACTGTTCTTAAATGTCTCCTTAATAGCCTTTTGGTAAAGTCCGTATTCGCTAAAACAACTTTTCAAGATGTGGGACTTCACTGGAGTCTTCTCTCTTCCTTGAACTTGGTATTCCTGAAACACTAATTCCCATCCGAACCTACTGACACACAACTCAGCTTGTCTTCATGTACTATTTTCCAGGAAGGGATACCCTTTCTTCTGACTCCCTTCCCCATTTTCTACCCTCTTCTCTAGCCTGATTCACTCCCACTGGCTCTTTGGGATGTGGTTAAAATATGTTTTTTGAGAGTCTTTCCCTTCCTCTCCCAGGTTCTGTTAGCTGGCCTTCACTAGAGTCCTCTAACTTCCTGAACATATCTTTATCCCGGTACTTAACTATATTCTGTTAAAATTGACTCTTTGGTGTTGATGTCCCCATGTAGGCTGAATGTCTTCAATAGTGCGTCCTTGCATTGTGTATCTATGCATACACAGTACATAACATATAATATATGCTCAGTAAATATTGCAATAAATAGTATTATAATTGCTGGAAAAAGCCACTGCAACTTTCAGAACACAAACCTCCAAGATACTCTTAAGACATTGAAAGAATCTAAAGTTAATCCAGTCACAAATAATGCATGTCTAGATTTCAGAAAAATACTGAGAAACAAAGATATATGAGTTACCCTGAACCACACCCAAAACAATCTTTAAAATAGAATTCCAGATATATTATTTTTGCATTAATTCATCATTTTTATTCCCTTTCTTTTGCCTCTTACTTTTTGTGGAGCACAGTCCTAAAAGGATTAAAAATAAACTAAGGATATGGACAAAAGAAAGAACCTATTTGCCAGTAAACTGTTTCTTTTGCAGTATCCTTCAGAAGTGCTTGTCAAAACAAACTCTCTGCTATTTCTTTTATTTGTTTTTGTGTTGTTTTCTAGTTGTATCTAGTGGTCTTAGGGAAGGAAATTATCTTTAGACACTCTTAAATATGACTGAGTTATCTGAAATTAAATTGTATATATAAATTTAATATATAACATATATAGTGTCTTATTATACATTCTATAATAATTGTCCAGACACTAACTAAAGAACAGAAGTATAAATATTTTTAATAAATGTCCGAAATGTGTTTAAAATACAACCAAATTAAATTTTGTAGTATCTTTAGCAATTTGTAAGCAAAATAAACTAGAAGTTGCACGCCTTCTCAGGGGAAGACAGATGGATATGTTTTGTACAAGGAAAGTTGGAGTAAGTTTTTATTTAATAAAATGAAGATAATGCCAAGTATTCACTAGGTCATATTACAGAAAAGAAAATTTCAGTTGTTTCTATTTCTTCAGATGCAAATTATCCCACTTCATGATACAAATTAATATTTGATGTTTCAGTAACATGAGTGACAGTATAGTGATACATGTGGTGATACTGAAACTATACTTTGGAGTTAAACCTACTTGGATTCACATCTCAACTCTGACAGTTACTATGTAACCTAAAGCAAGTTACTTAACTCTGTGAGCCATAGCTCCCCCATCTGCAAAGGAGCATTAAGTCTGCCCACCTTATAAGAGCCCCATGAAGATTAAATTAAATAATGTATATAGAGTGTTTAACACAGTGCCAGGCATACATTTAATTTTTGTTGTAGTAGTCAGTTTTGTTGTCTTAATATTAGTGGCCCATGTTTTCATTGAGGGAAAAAATGTTACTTAAAAATGCCTCACGTTTTCTCTTCAAAGTCTCTTAGTGACCAACTTGTGTTGAGTATAAGAAAGCTGGAAGGTTTAAAGCAGGATTCTATATATGAACTTCTTGCTCCTTAGTATGCAATGATGTTAATCACACAGTGAACTCATCAGACCTACTATTCAGTATCTACTCTTTGTAAATTAACTGACTACCCAGGTATTTTCAGGTAACAGTCAACATTGTATGAAAAGGTTTTTGATAGGATCATCTGAAACATTGGCTAATTTTGAACACCAATCTTTCTTCATTAAAATTAACACCATCTCAATAGGAAGTAAAACAGGGCCATGTATAATTTCAAAACAGTTATATACCAGCAAACTTATAAAGCTGGCCAGTTTCCTGAGGGCCTTTTTTTCCTTCCGTGACATGAAGTAACAGTGTAATTGCAAGCTTACAGCATGGAGGTATTTTGAGAATTAATCAGAATGGAATAAAGTACTCTGTACCAATTTCAATATTGGCATATGTACTTTTAAAGAATTAACATCATTTAAATTATATACTTACATGTAGTCACTCAATAAAAATGTTCCCAGTTGTACACTGTAAGATTTTGCATAGACTATATTAAAAGATTTATGGCAGCAATAACAAATTTACTTCTATACAGTGCAATGATTTTTGTAGTAATATTAATTTGAATAATAAAATACTAAATAGTACTTCAAAACATAAATTTTAAATTACAACTTAACACTATGATATAGATTTATGCCCATTTTCTTTGGGGGATCTATTATTATTCAATATCTGGCCATCTTCCAGCCAGTTAAGAGAAAATTCGAAGAACAAATTTGGCCAGAATCTTTTCAAAGCTGAAAGCACTTTTGTGTGCCTGTTAAACATCCAACATTATTTAATAACACATTATTTATACAAGAATGGTGGTGAGCCTAATTTTGCAGAAACAAAGGCACATCAGTAGTTTATGAAAGTAGCAATCTTCATAACTTAGAGGGCATGAAACTATGCACAGCTGCTTGACTACTGAGTGTCTTGATTACATAGTTGAAACAGGTGATCCTACGCTCATGATAGTAAAATAATGTCTTAAAGACTGTTGTACATAACCTTTATAATGTTTTTTACATACCAAACATATGACTCAGAATTATTATTTTTCTCACATGTTAGAAACTATTGGGGGAAAAAAACTCCATAAAGATAACATAGATTTTACAGTGATTATTTGTCAACAGCTGACATAGACAAGTTACACTTATGATGAAAGATTGAAAAGGCATTTAGAAATGAAAAATATGCAGTTATTCAGAAAAAATATATTATTCCAATTGAATTATGCCTTCAAAATTTCCTTTTAAAGGAGAGACATACAAAACTTGGAGAAATTTGGTTACCTCTTTTTTTATTAATTCAACAAATAATCATTGATTATTTCCCTTGCCAGATTGAGCATACATAGTGAACAAATTCAGTGTATGTTTTTAGAGAATTTTAGTTGTTGTTAGTTGTGTTTTTAATAAACATAGCAATCATTCAAAGCCTGCAAATTAATAAAGAGTAAATGATAGAAAAAAAAAGTTTTACCTTGGTGAATTTAACTTTGATACTTGGAAAGATGTTACATCACTTTTCATTTCTCAGTCTTGCAGTACTTACTACAAAACATCTACAAAAAGCATTTCCTCTAAGGATAATACATCTATCCTCTGTCTTTTGTCTTATTCATCCTTCAGGTCATTTCCTGTCAGAAAAGATTTCCGTGCCCTTTTCCTTGTGTTGGGTTAGACAACCTGCTATGTGCTCTAAAGTTAGCCACTCTGACTTGGAGTTCTCCCTTGACTCCCAACTGTTAATTCTGTAAAAGCATGGACTGTATATTTGTTTACTGTTGTATCCTTAGTCTAGCAAAAGGAGGTATAAATAACTTGGTTGAATTATTTTTTAAAAAATTAAAAAGTCACTAGCCTTTAAGATTTTGTATGATGTCTTCATAATTCATGCAAACAAAAAAAAGGAAGCTACGTACCACCTACAAGTGACCTTCCTATGAGAGCTGCCTCAATGTGAACCAGATAAACCAGGCCTATTGTCAGAAGTACAGTTAGAGACCCCATAATATACCAAAAGATTCCTGAAGATTGGGCTACTGGCACTAAAACAAATTGAGAGTGGATTCACCAACTTTCTTGACTGCTTTCAGTTCTCTCTTGCTATACATATGCCCTCTCCTCCCTTCAATGCTGATCACCAACTCCAGGATCAATATTAGTACGCAGAGCCCTGTCTTAAAATTATTGGTCCACTGCTTGTTTTCTAGCATAGCTTATTTAATTAGCAAAGACTTTTTCTCTTGTTGTCTCCTCTTAATGCCGATATTCCTTAAACCAATCTCAACTATGAATTACTAATTTTTTTCTATTTTTGACATGCATGGATTAGTTGGCAGTCAGGTGGAAACAAGAATGATTGTCATGGAGGGCCTCAGCTCTTTTCGAACTGATCTTCACTATCCCCTGCCAATCAGCCTTCCAGTGTCACCAGTGGTAATTGTGCCTGCTTATATAGTTGACCTCTACAATAAACCAAATTTTTCACCAGTTCCTTGAAATCACTTAGAAAGATATAAGTCAAATTGGTTCTGGAGGCCAATTTTTTTTAATGATAGAAATGAGAGGGATGTGAGTTGTATTTCTGTTTTATTTCAGCAAGGCTTTTAACTCCTGCCCACATTAAATTTTCATGAGAATTTAGTGATCTATTTCTTATTTACAACTAATTTTAAATGTGTAATAAATTAAAGGATAAATATATTAAGCGATCACCAATCTTCCTCCCTTCTTTCACCCTTTCACCTCTTACATTGGGCTAAGTGCTGCTGCTTCTACCATTGGAAGATTTAAAAAAATTAAAAGTGTGATATGGTACTTGTCTTCCCAGAACTGACATTTTAGTGACAGTGCCAAATGCAAACAGAAAGAACTATAAGACAAGGCATATGTTCTGTACACAGATAGAAAAGCAATTGGAGCACGGGAAGAGAATAAGACCATTATTGGCTGTGAATTTAAAATCTCAAATAATTGACTGCTTCAAAGGATATGGAGATTAATTCATTAAATTTATAGCCCTTTCATCGGGTTATATTAAATTTCTAAATAGATTTTAGCCAGTAAATGAAATTTATTTCTTTATTGAAATAGTTGAAATAGCAACAACTTTTGCTCAAACTACTTTTTTGAGAAGTAAAAGTTTACTGTTGCAGGTACATATAGTAAGAATTTTTTGATCATATTAGAATCCTAAAGCAGTTTTAGGTTATGGCATAAGAAATGGTTTTGGCCAGTTTATAGGTTGCCCAAGTAATAGCTATTGGGCATCATTTCTTGTTACAGGAGAGTGGTCCTATAAATCTGTTCAGAACTCAGAAAGAATTTTAAATTAGTCTTAAATTATAATGCAAATCCCTGGATTTCCATCTGGCATTTATGTACAAAATACTACTCTAATAATCTGAAATCATATATAATCTCCTGACTTTGGCATACGTGTTTGGTTGGTCATTATTAAAACATTGGTTCAGGTCAATTGTATAGTTTTTTATTTGGTTCAAACAACTTAGTGGTGACTTCGTTTAGTTCTGTACAAAATTGAAGATAGATCCTTAGATAATAGCTCTCAAGTTGAAATTTAATAAAATTTAAATGTTCTAACCGAACCAGGAACTGAGAATGGAAGTGAAGGAGAAAATAAGTGTTATGTTGTCAAATAAGTTTGAGAAATCATGTGTACTCCTTTCCTAGAGTTTTTAAAATTCACATAAGTATAGTATAGACTCAGAGAAATTCTGCTGAAAAAAAATCGTTCAATTTTATTTAATCTAATATTTCTCCGTGGGTTAATTACAGAAGCCATGCTGCAGGAAATAGCACTAATATATCAGGGGCACTAGTGTTATAAAGAAACACAGTTTGGAAATACTACCTTAAGAAAATTCTTAAAGCCCTGTTTATTCTGAATTTGGTCTCAAATTTTCTTAGCATTACCTACAGTTACATCTAAAGTTCGAATAGGCAGATAAAATGGAAAATAGTACAATAGAATATAATAAATGCGGTATTTGAGGATATTGAAATATGTCTTTTTTCTCAGATTAATCTTAAAAATAAATTTTCATAATAATCCTGATAAATAAGCAAACATTGTTATAGTTTTAGGCACAAAATCAACTAATAGATTCAAACCTCCTATTTGAGTAATACCTGTAATAATCTGCTATCATTTCAACCCCTCTAATTACTGTCTGAAATTATTATTTCAATTTCTAGTTAAATTCAACCACCAGCATTTTAGTGGTTTTGTTTCTCCCTCTACTCTCCTATCATTTCACTATCCTCATTCTTTAAGTGCATCAAAAAAGTTAGTGGAGCTATATTTTATGAGAAGCCTTTGCTTTATTTTAAGTTTACAGAAGATTTAAAATCCATTAATTTTTATATAAAGTTTTTTTCCTTTTCTCTTTTGCTCTTTTTCCTCCTGTTCAAAAAGATATTTTCTTCCTATTTATTTTTAGATGGATACTAGCTAATGACTCTAGCAAGTACTCATAACCACTTCAGTAGAAGAGATTACTTTCTTCTGGAGAGAAGTTAACTAAGCAAATGGAGAATCTCTAGAGCCAGTTCTCCTCAGTATACATCAAATTTTTTTCCTCTGAGAATGATGTTGCCTGCCTGCCTAAAGACAGGGTTTTACCTGGTCATGGGTACTGGATAATTCTTCTTTCTCACTACCCATCTTAATCACTTTGTCTTTATGTATTACTACACAAACCCATTCATACACATATAGTTAAGGAACTTTAATGATGTTTTTGTTAGTGAATTTGATATGACTTCTCTACTAAAGATGTGCTCAGTTATAATCTCAAATGCAGATATAAAACTTGGTCCAAAAGCAATTTAATATTCAGTGACTCTTTAACATGGTTTTCCAAACGATGTGAAAGGCAGAGGATTTTCATTTACAACATATTTGAGGGATAAAAAGGTTAGATATTGTTTAGTAAAGGAGTTTACATTGAAGTCTATTTCATTTAACAAGAGTCATTTTTCTTCATATTACTTAAATGTACACTATTGTATGTGATATATATAAAATTTTTTAATGGAAAAGTATTGTATCCCTGTAGTGATATTAGAGAAGTCATTGTGCTACCAAAAGTTGTCTAATACTAAAGAAGAAAGCTACGATCCTTAGAAAATAAAAAAAAAAAGCTTTGCCTTAATGTTGTGCATCATTCCAGTCTTAAAAAAACAGTCCTCTAGCTTTATGTCCTTTCTCTGATCTGGATAGATCCTTGCTTTGGTTTGAATGTCCCCTCCAAAACTCATATTGAAATTTAATTGCCATTGTGATGGTATTAATAAATAGGACCATTAAGAGGTGATTAAGCTGTGAGGGCTTCAACCTCGTGAATAGATTCATGTCATTTTTTCAGAAGTGGGTTTGTTATCAAGACAGTGGGTTGTTACAAAAAATGAGTTCAGCCCTGTCTGTCTCATACTCTCTTACTGTCATACGTTCTTGCCCTTCTACCTTCCACCATAGAATGACACAGCAAGCAGGCCCTCACCAGATGCCAGTACCTTGATATTGGACTTCTCAGCCCCCAGAACTATGAGGAATAAATTTCTTTTCTTTATAAATTATCCAGTCTTCAGTATTCTCTTATAACGACACAAAGCAGACTAAGCCAACCGTCTAGAATTGTGGTTACCTTCCCTTGGGTATTCTAGTCTGGAGGTTGTCTCCTTAAATCTCTGCCTTTGAACTTTGTGAGGTGGCCATGAAAGGTAAGATCCTAATCTGGAAGCATCTGAGTTCATAGTTATAAGGTGGCTCATTTAAGTGCAGAATAAGTTAACACTGATGCCTGTACTTCAGGTACCCAACTGCAGCACCACTTTAAAGTGTCAGAAGACATTCAGACCTGCCTGTCATTGTGAGACTGGCACAGAACCTATTCTTCTGTGCAGCTAACTCATTCACCAAAGCAGTCTTCTTAACATAGTAGCTACAGAGCTGTCATCACATGCATTTCCAGGCAAGTTCATCAAATGTTGGAGCCATTGAAATTTGTCAGATAGGTCAGATGAGCCCTGAAGAACCCTCTCAGTGCATAATTCAGAGATTTATGCCTAACCAAGCCTATTTCAAAATCCTCTAGGGTTCAAGTTAACTTTGAACCCCTCTACAGGTTCCGTTCCCAAGACACCTAGGTGGTCCAGGCTGAATTAGAATTCGTGGTCTCCATAAGCAGTGGTTCAAAACCTTAGCTGCACTTTAGAATCACTGGAGAACTTTAACAAATACTAATGCCTTCCCGCCTTTGTGAGATTCTGACTTAATTCCCCAGTAATCTAATGTGATCCCCTTAGTCCAGTGGTTCTCATCCTTGGCAGCATGTCAGAATTATCTGGGGAGCTTTTAAAATTCCTGATGCCCAGACTGTACCTCAGATCAATTTAATGAATTTTTTTTTGTGGGTGGAATCTGGCATCAGTTTTTTTTAAAAGTTCCCCACCTGATTGTAATATTTAGCCAAGGTTGAGAAATGATAAAATCTAGAAAAGGCAACCCCTTCAATATCTAAGAGCTGACTTCTTACATTCTCTGTAATTCACTTGGGTCTCTCAATTATCTAAAACTATAGGCTAAAGAGTTTTTGTACAGCTAAGTGATAAGGATCAGTCTAGATGGGGATTTACAAAAGAGATAAGAGATGATAAAATATGCATTCATGGCAATGAATGAACTTACTGGCACTTCATAAGTGCCAGGCACATGTTATGGCCAGAAAAAAAAATTGTAAAATTAAAAACTAATTAAAGAAAGCTAATATTTCCAAATCTGCTCCCCAGCAATTTATCCATTCTCCATAATTTAAAGCCCTAACAAGTTACTTAAGGGAATGCAGGTCACCAGTTCTACAAGATTCTACCTTGTCTAAAATTTCTAGGATTTTGGTTCAACTCCATAGATATGTTCCTTATTATCTATTTTTTAAAGGCAGGGATTGTCCTTACATTGTTATTTTTTATTCTGATAATGTGAATTACTGTTTTTTTAGATAACTTGCTAAGAACTTTTTAGAATGTAAGCAAATTTACCGTCTCCATATTCAGAGGTGAAATGTGTATTTGCTAGCTTCTAACAGACAGTATTGTTAAGTAGGAGCCTATCCAAAGAATTGTTGACAAATGAGTCGCTGAAGCTTTTGTGTCCAAAGTCAAATTCAGCAACGCTGTGTTTATTTGCTTTATGCCAATTGTTAGGCCATATCCCATCACAGTCTAACAGTCCAAAAGAGAATATTGCCAAATCATTGGCCAGTTTTCAGAATGACTAACCCTTTTCTAGCTGTGGAACTAACAATGCTTAATTATAACCAAGTGAGGCAATTTATGACAAGGAGTTCTTCTTTAAAGGAGTAGATGATACTGACTATTATTGGGAAAAGGACAACTTTTTAGTAATTGGATTCCAAAAGCAAGAAATTATCCTAAGGGATTAGGTTCTGTCTTCCACATCTGTTTCTCAAGGCAGTCACTGAGTGCCCAGTGCACTGCTGCTATCTCTCACTCGGCACCTCAATACTCAGTTTAAACAGCAGTGTTATTTCTACCAGGTGCAGAATGATAGTCTCTGTCTGCTGTTGGACTGCCTAGTGCAACAGTTACCTAAATTCACCCTCTGGTCTTGTCCCCACGGGGAGAGCTCTGACAACAAAGGGGAAGTACTGACCATTCATTTTGTCCTTTTATGATGTTCTCAATGCTCTTCCTCCACAGAGAAAATGAATATTTACTGCATTTTGAATGTGCACTTTGGAGGGACATTTTATTCTTTTATTATTATTATGTTTGTTAAGGTTAGGTACCAGTTCATCACCTGGAAACCTACGGTTAGGCTAAATGTGAAGCCACCAGAGACACAAGTAAAGAGGAGAGACTTTCTGCCTTCTGGGTAACAGTAGTACACAATCTTTATGACCAGTTCTCTAGTAACAACTTCTGTCCCCTCTAGAGTCAGAAATGTGGTCCAGTATTGCTTGGCCTCTCATGAATTCCCCCATCTTCGTAGTTCTTATTTATATGTCTACTAATACAAGTCTAATTTCCATTGGGTTCCTTGGTGTACTCTTCCTGTAATGTATTCATTCTAATCTAAAATATTTCACAAAAAAACACAGCAGTTAAGGTAGGACTAAAGGAAGTAACAACCTCACAATCCAGGATACCTTAAGTAATTTTTAAAAATTCTCTAAAGCTATGAGACATGAACAGTCACATCCACTTCCCCATCACTCCCTTTTATTTCTCCATGCCCTCCATCCATTTGCCCCAGCCCAAAACATTCTAAAAGCAGAATTATACATCCATATATTTTACTTCTCCTGCTTGCTCCAATCCATATTTCTTAGTATCTTAAAAACCACATTCCTGTGTGGAAGCTGTGCTCCTGCTAGTGAAGTGAATAGTCTTCTGAAGCCTATTGATTGACCTTCTCAGGTCAGTTCTCTTTCATTCAAAAAACAGTCATGAGAAAAGATTGGGGATTTTCTTATGGTAATCAAAAGAGCAATTATATTTTCCATAGCTGACATCTTACTTTTCATGTAAAACTTTATCTTCCAAGACATTAAAATCTATACCAACTTAAAAGACCTTCAAGGAAAGGTGATTAACAACCTGTTGAAAAAAATTAAGGCATCAAAACATTGAAAATGAAATTTTAAGTTTTATTCTGATCTTCACTGCTTTCTGAATCGTGCTACATTTCATTCTAGTAGGCAATCCAATTATGTTTTACTCTCATTTTAATGAAAATAGGAAGGAAACATTCTTTTGTTCATATATTTGTTCATTCATTCAGTTAATGATTGATGAATGTAAACAATCTTCGATTTTTATAATTTCAAGTTTCTATTCTTGTTATTTTAAACAAATTCTGAGTATTTTCTTTGCACCTGGATTTCCTAATATAGCAGCTTCAGCTTCACATGTCAATTAGCACATTTAGGTATGGACATTTGCTCTTAAAATTATTATTTTAAGGCTACCCTGCAAATAATAGGAAACGGCTATCAGAATTTTCTTCTAACATGTTATTTTCCATATACTCTTCACTGTAGCATTTCCCTCTGTACCTAAGGACTGCCTATAGAAAAAAAAAAGTGCCTTACACTCTTTTTAACTTTGGAGAAATCTTACTGACTCCTTCTTCAGTAAGATAGCCACATAACTTGACAATAATTTTAGAGTTTTCTTAAAGGATTCTGATCAAAGTTTCTCTTTCCAGGATAATTCACGGTATTAAGGAAGTATATCATGTATACAGCCTATAGAAAAGCTTATAGAAGTGAAAATTGTTTACACGTTGCGTATCTTGTCTTTTTAGTACATTGGTATTGTGACATTCTAATTTATAACAACATAGGGCAACTTTCTTTTGTTCTGTTGTACTATAGAATTAGTGTTAGAGGAAATGGTTTACAAAATTGGCTTTAGGGTTACTTAAAGTTAGCACTAAATTGTGTTTCAAACTATCAAATAATTTTAGCATTTTATGTATGCCTACTACTTGAGTTTCATCGTTTCAAGAAATCTTAATACAAATAAAATTTACATATATGAATGAATTCCAATTGAAGATATTGTTGACCCTAAATAATTATGCATACCATTCATTTTCACTGGATTTTACATCTACTTTTTTATTTTTTCATTACTTGGTAAAAGAATTGAAAAGGAACTAGTCAGAATGTAGAATTCCACAGTGCTTGGGTTTGGTAACCTTGTTACTACAATTTGAAATTAGTTGTAATGGCTTATCCTACCACTTTCATCTCATTCATTGTTTGAGATAATTATACAGTGGATATTTAGGTTTCTTTATATTTATGAAATATATCCTGTGGTTTAAAATGGAATAGACTACAAGAAGTGGAATGTATCTTGGAAACCATCTGTACCTATCCCATATTTTATAGATGAAAAAATTGAGTGTCAGAAAAACTAAGAAATTGTCCCCAAATCATTCACAGACAGGAATTTGACCCATGTGTCATAATTTTTACCTGGGCTCTGTCCTCTCCACCAGGTTTTATTATCCATGATAAATCTGAGTAACTTTTAAATAAATTGATTATAAGCTGAATTCTGCTGCTCATATAGAAGTAGATATCAAAAAAAATTTCTCCAAATAGTCATTCCTTAGATAAACTTTAGTATAATCAGAATGATTTTCCAGGACTAACATGATACCCTTATGAATCTCAGTAATAATGATAAATAATAATAAAATCATAACTGTCAATTCATTAAAATGGCCTTAACATTCTATATCAATTACGGTTAAAAAGAAAGTCCTCTCATTTTCATATTGGAAACATAATTCTCTGAAATTCCCATTTATTGATTGATTAGTGTAGAACCCTAAAAGTCATTCAGTAAACAGGCATCAAAAGTTTGAAGTAATTGCTGCAAGCCTGGCACTGTGATTTGCCCATGTTTACACCAGTATCCCAAAGCATTCTTCCTCAAATGACTTTAACAGAATTAATATAAAATGATATATTAATAACAATGTTGTCTGAGTGCTAGTAATGTACATAAAATGTGTTTTTGCTAAGCATTTTAAATTCTTAATTTATGTGTTGAGGTGTGTATTTTATTCCATTAAATTTAATACTACTGAAGTTGGTTATTAATCATAATCATTAAATGAAAAACACAACCCTGATATTTCAACATAAGAATAACTGATTCCTGGGAAAAATATAAGGCTTTTAAATTGAAACTCATGGAATTAACATCTCTTTCAGCTCACTTTTTTTTTCCCTCACATTTACGTTTTTCTTAAGGTGACATAGAACTTTTATGTCATAGAAGATTTCATTAAAGAAAATGTTAGGAGGAATCTGTTTTTCTGCCTAAGTTGATAATTAATCTAATACAAATTCATTACAACCTAAACGAATAAGGATACCACAGATTCCCTTCTATTTTGTCATTATACACAATTGCAAAGAATGCATTTCTTATTACAGATTAACTGTTTTACATCACGAAAATATTATTCCAAAGAAAATCAAATTAATAAAAATAAATTTCCTACTCTTTAAACTAGTGATAAGTAGCTTTTAGTGATAATTTATAAAGTTCTAAATTAGAGCTCCTAATGAGTTTTGCTACATAGTATTAAGTCACATTTTTGGTGTGAATAATATTATTTACATTTTGCTTAACTTATGAGCATTTTGAGTACAGGGAGTATATGTTTTCAAATTGGCCTGGATTATCAGGTCTAACTATAATATAAGTAGATTTGCCTTGTTCCAAGATATATTTTTAGAAACATAGTTCAATTTAGAGAAATTAGATGACATTTTATTTAATTTTTTTTCAAGAAGTAAAAAAAAGCTGAGAAAACACATCACCGGAAAATTGATCCATTAACAGATTGCCAAGGTCATAAACAGTACTTAAAATAAAATTACTTACTGTAATTGTTCTTCATCTCTTGGGTCCCTTTTACTTTGCCTCTTTTATCAATCCTCAGATACCACTGTGTTCGACAGAAGAGTCTTCTCACTCTTATATCCCCTCCTTCCATGTAATCATAACTTCTTGTGTGTCGCTCAGGGCTGGAACAGTTCACATTTGTAGCCATTTGCTCTGGAGTCATGTCATTGCAAGCTAAAGATATAGTACCCACTAGACAGATAATGTGAAAGCATGATCTGTAGAGCAAAGTTGGCAGGATCCATGTCAGTATCCATTTGTGCATTATAGTGTAGTGCTCCGGGTGTTCATGAATAACATAATGAAAATTAAATCTTGAGTAGATTGTTACTCCTAGGTCATTGACCTCTTCCTATCTATGAGTTGTAGATTGATTTAAGAAAAAGTAGTTGCTGTTTCCAAATTGTTAACCTTATCCTTTTAGTTCCTGATAACAATACAGGATTCTTCCTTAATAACTCTGTTGATATATCCTTATAAAAACAGTTCGTAGTAAGTTCAGTGGCTGTGACGCTGTTTGCTACTTGACTTCTGTTTGCAATGAGAGATTAAGAATAGGGAGGGGAGGAGAGAGGAAGATAAAAATTTGTATGTATAAATTTTAGTGGGTAAGAAGTAGTATAATATACAGTATAGGTTATCCTTTGAAGATACATTTAAAACAGCCTCCCCAGAGGATGTCAAAATCTTTACCACTTTACGTGTAGATTTATAAAGTTTATGCATGAGTAGAGATAAAACAGAATATGACTGTACCATTCATTCCAATTGCTATTTTGTGAGAAACATACTGCACTTAGAACTATTTTTTTAAATTAAGCTTTTATAATCACTACTAACAAGTATAAGTGCTTTCTCCCTAGACTTTTTTATTATATGCTTTTAAATTTGTGGTTAATCAATTATTTTCTCCTGAACTGCCCAGGTTTTTCAAGTTAAATGTCAAGATTGCTCTGGAGAACTTCAACCTTATCTTTACGTTCTACAGCATAATTACTATAGATATTTACGTGGCTCAAAAATCTTGTAACTTTACTTTCCTGCTCAGTACTAAAATCAGAGAAAGAGACAAACTTTTAGAAAACATTTAGCATTGTTTTTAAAGACAAATAACAGTAACTTACTTGTTTTGTTGATAACAGCTGGATATGTAAGAATTCCATGTCTGTTGTCTGCCTTATGCAACTTGAGCCTTTCTACTGTAGCTACAAACTATTTTTCAGCTGAAAAATTCTCCAGCAGAATCATAATTGTTTCCATAAATCAACAGGCAGGAGGATTTTCTCTCTGTGTGTGAGCGCGTGTGTGCTTGTGTGTGTGTACGTGTGTGTGTGTGTGGAGTCTTTTATTCAGGGCTTTTCGATAAATACCTTTGCTGACCTCATTGGAAGCAATTAAAACTTAGCCAGTGAGCTGTTGAATACAAAGCGAGAATAAAAGGAGGCTTGTATAGTACTGAATGGTCATGAGAGGGAGCTATGAACATGCTTATGCTTAAATCTACAAGTGGGTACCTACTTTGTAGAAACAGATCTCTAGTTATGAAGCAGTTAGAAGGAGAAAGGGAATTTTTTAAGCCTTCTTTGCGATATAGCAGTTGTATTATACTTTGAAAATTATTCCTTTGAACATATATATAGGGTTTTTTTGATACTTGGAACACCTTTTCCATAGCTTTATGATACATGCATTTCTTCAGTTACTTCTTTGTGCTCAGAATGTTAGAACCAAACTAATATGTATTAACTAACATATGAGTGCCTTAAAGCACTGTATAGATAAGTTGAGTATTACCACATCATACAGAGACAATTCACTGAATATGAATATGAGTACAATTTTTGTGTCTTACATTCCTAGGCTGAAAGTGAGAAGATCTAGGTTCTTATTTGAGTTGCTGTTCCAGAGTCTCAGAGTCTCAGCTGCTACATCTGTAAAAATTGGTGTGTTTGTCTAATGACTCTATGGTGCTTCATAGTTTCATAATTCTGTGATCTGTGACTTATACTCACTACTAACATAAGAAACAGGACACCTACTTTTAAAAACTGTTATTCTTAAAAATTAAAAATGAGGAAATGGTTTCACTTTGGTTATCAGTGTTTGATTTTTGCCTTCGTAAGAACATTGGAACAATACGTGTTAATTTAGAGATGGAATTATAAGATCTATTGCTAAGATAAATAAGAGAAAGCTATTTTACTTTCCAGCATGAGTTCTCTCCTTTACTTCTTGTTCTAGTATATATGAGGTATATACTAGAATATACCTCGTAGAATAGTTGTATTCTCTATCTAAATCAGTATTGAGGAATTATATTAAAATTATCTTTTTCATGTTATATACCCCTTTTCTCTCTGTCTCACACACACACACACACACACACACACACACACTCTCTCTCTCTCTCTCTCTCTCTCTCTCTCTTCTGTACTTGAAATGCACTACTTTACCACCAGGTGGTGCATGTAGACCAAATAGGAAAAGGAAATTAAGTCTACTCAACTGGGTTATAGTTTATGTGATTTCTCTTTGTATCTGTGCCTTTGAGAAACAGAATCAAGAGCACAGAATGGTTCAGATATACCCAATTACTCTTTATATACCAAATGTTGAATGTTCTACGTTTATTAAAGCAGAGGAGGACAGACTCTTTGATAATTGTATCTGTTGAAAGCTAGAAGGCTGAAAATATTCTATCACGTATCCTCTAAAAAGAGGAAGAGAACGAGGAAAGAAAATAAGATGTTATTATGTTCTGAATCACACTCCACTAGTTTGGGAGGTAACAATAATGAGCAGGGTCAGAATTCCTAGGGCTTGGATATTGCTTCTAAAGAAATAAAAGTTAGCAATGGTAAGTTGACAATGTAGAGATATTCAAGAGCTACTAAATCCATTTGTTCCATACTGACGCCCTGGATTTTAAACGAAGAAATCAGTAAGTTAGAAGCCAACATTTGCTAACTAAATGCTAAATACTTAAATTAAAGAAATGGATAGTTTGTTAGAAAAGAGTGCTTAGTGCCTCCTTAATATCTGCTATATAGGATTAACTGTAAAATGAAAACAAAAGAATAAAACTGTGATCTATGCACTTAAGGTACATTAGATGCTATTACACACTAATGTGGAAATATGATCCCAGTAATATTAATGGGATCTCAATAAGGGAACTGTATCAGTGGTTTAAATTCTTTGATTATAATTTCTCTTGTTGGAGGATAGTTAATTCAGATGGGCCCACAATTCATTAGGACCACAGCTATAATGGAGAACCAAACTTAGATTTCACTGTGCCCTTACTATGGTTATGCTTCAAAAGGAATTCTTCAGGAACTAACAATAACTTTAGGTATCTCTAGATGGGGTAACCCTCCGGATTTGTTAAAGTTATACATTGGTTGTCAAACCATTTGTTGCTCTTGTTTTAATGGACCTATAGTGATAAACTAAGCACAGAAATACTTTGAGCCATTGTCTTTCTTTTGTTATTTGTAGATGGAATTTTCTTTTTTTAACACACCATTGCTGGCTTGTAAGAATTAACTGGCCTGGCACAGTGGCTCACACCTGTAATCCCAGCATTTTGGGAGGCCAAGGCAGATGGATCACTTAAGGTCAGGAGTTTGAGACCAGCCTGGCCAACACGGTGAAACCCCATCTCTGCTAAAAATGCAAAAGTTAGCTGGGAGTAGTGGCGAGTGACTGTAATTTCATTTCCTTGAGGGGCTGAGGCAGGAGAATCACTTCAACCCAGGAGGTGGAGGTTGCAATGAGCCAAGATCACTGTACCCCAGCCTGGGCAACAGAGTGAGACTCCATCTCAAAAAAAAAAATTAACTTTATTTTTAATGGAAATACCTACATCTCATGAGTTTTAACTTTTTAAAACAAAAGATTATTGCATCTATTCCTAAATATTGGCTTTTTAAAATGTGCTTTGCGAGTAAAGGTTCATACCAGTAATTTCTTCAAAAGGAAACAATGCCTAATACTTGGATAGTTTATTTGGTTAGAATATATTAAACGAATAGAGAGAATCAATTTCAGTAAGTATTGTGGAAGCAGGCAGTCATTAAAGTAATAATTAGCCACCTAACTTTGCTTAAACAACCTCCATTATATTCTTTATCCATGTAAAGGTAAATGAGAGAAAGTAACTTTTGTTTCATGAATTTTATGTTTTGATAATTAATTTTAAAACTTTGCCTCATTCAGAATCATGTATAATATAATCAGTAGAAGGGAACATCATTAAATATTTTCATTACTTTGCATTGTTACATCTTACTCTGTTCCATATCATCTGAGTTTTCTTTCTTCCCCAATATATAGATAATTACTTTTATTAGTTTTTTGTGTATCTTTTTAGAGTTTCCTTATGCTTATACAGGCAAACTGAGTACATATTTGTGTGTGTATAAAAAAAAGATATCCAATATCAAAAAGATATTGGAAAGGAAAGGTTGAGGGGAAAAAGTCATATATGCTTCCTGACTAGGGTAAAACATTATATCACAATGTGTTTGAGCAACCCCCTATTGAGGAACATTTGATTTTTGGTACTTTTCTATTACCAAAAAATGCTGTAATGAATAAAGACATAAAATATGTCATTTTACACTATGAAAATAAAACTGTAGGATCAATGTCAAGAAGCAGACTGACTGCCTGAGCCAAAAGGCATAAAAATATTTTATTATTTTGATAGATATTGCCAACTTATCCTCCACAGAGGATGTACTAGTTTTATAATCCCACCAGCAGTACCTGAGTGCCCATTTGTTTAAAAAAAAATTTATTGTCAAAACATTTGGCGTTTTGCTAATCTGACAAGTGAAAATGGCATTAAATTGTAGTTATCCTTTTCATTTCTATTCTTATGAGACAAGGTAACCATCATGGACAAGCACTACAAAGAAAAGGTACATAGAGCCATGATTATCTATAATAAGTGGCAATATGTAAGCTTTCCCTACAAAAATTCCAGTAAAGCTGCAAGTTTACACCATGCGTGGGAGGTAACCAGGTGAAAAGGTACTGTACAAACAACAACAACAAAAAACCCGTCCTTTCAACAGTGAAACACAGGTTTGGTCCTAGTAGAGAAAATGAGAAGGGACGGTGGTACCTGAAGAGGTTGGAGAGGCAGGCAGGATTTCTGTTTGCTTTATTAAGGCATATGATCTGTATTCCAAGAGCAATGGGAAGCTGTTATAGTATGGAAAGCAGAAGACTGACATGATCAGAATTGCACTCTGCCTCTGTTCTGGTCAAAACTTAATTCCTACTGGCAGAGTGAGCTTATGAAATTTTAAATTATGTTCATTTATCCAATTTTTTTCTGTTTTTCATATTTTCAAAAAGATATTGGAAAGGAAAGATTGAGGGGAAAAACTCCTATATGCTTCCTAACTAGGGTAAAACATGAATGAATCCCTTTCAAAAGGTCATGCCAAGTGCCCTGAAAATAAAGGAAGCACTAGAGTGCCTTGAGAAGCAGCACAGGGAAATTATTATTAATATTTTGTATGACTTTTTAGGTTTTGGGGTGCATGTGAAGAACATGTAAGATTGTTGCATAGGTACACACATGGCAGTGTGGTTTGCCGCCTTCTTCCCATCACCTATATCTGGCATTTCTCCCCATGTTATCCCTCCTCAACTCCCCACACCCCGCTGTCTGTCCCCTATTGCCCCCCACACACCCGAGTGTGTGATGCTCCCTTCCCTGTGTCCATGTGTTATCATTGTTCAACACCCACCTATGAGTGAGAACATGTGGTGTTTGGTTTTCTGTTCTTGTGTCAGTTTGCTGAGAATGATGGTTTCCAGGTTCATCCATGTCCCTACAAAGGACACGAACTCATCGTTTTTTATGGCTGCGTACTATTCCATGGTGTATATGTGCCACATTTTCCCTGTCCAGTCTATCATCAGTGGGCATTTGGGTTGGTTCCAAGTATTTGCTATTGTCAACAGTGCTGCAGTGAACATTCATGTGCATGTGTCCTTATAATAGAATGATTTATAATCATTTGGTTATATACCCAGTAATGGGATTGCTGGGTCAAATGGAATTTTGATTTCTAGGTCCTTGAGGAATCACCACACTGTCTTCCACAATGGTTGAACTAATTTACACTCCCACCAACAGTGTAAAAGTGTTCCTATTTCTCCACATCCTCTCCAGCATCTGTCTCCAGATTTTTTAATGATTGCCATTCTAGCTGGTGTGAGATGGTATCTCAATGTGGTTTTGATTTGCATTGCTCTAATGACCAGTGGTGATGATCATTTTTTCATGTTTGTAGGCCTCATATATGTCTTCTTTTGTAAAGTGTCTGTTCATATCCTTTGCCCACTTTTGAATTGGCTTGTTTTTTTCTTGTAAATCGTTTTAGTTCTTTGTAGATTCTGGCTATTAGCCCCTTTGTCAGGTGGGTAGATTGCAAAACTTTTTTCCCATTCTGTTGGTTGCCAATTCACTCTAATGACTGTTTCTTTTTCTGTGCAGAAGCTGTGGAGTTTGATTAGGTCCCATTTGTCTATTTTGGCTTTTGTTGCCAATGCTTTTGGTGTTTTAGTCATGAAGTCCTTGCCTATGCCTATGTCCTGAATGGTTTTGCCTAGA